>BMAV01005633.1:103881-166840 GCA_019973955.1 Trichonephila inaurata madagascariensis | reverse complement strand
GCCCCCCCCCCGCCCCCCCACCCCCACCCACACCCCCCCCGCGCGCGCGCGGCGGGGGGCCCGCCGGGGGGGAGTTAGTGGGGCACATTGATAAAAAGGTTCCCGTTTTCGAGCTACTAGACCTACAGAAATGAATTTTGCTCTCTGTCCATGTTTCTTTCGCTGAATTGAAATCCACTAAGAAAAGGTCCTACAAAAATAGACTCACTAGGGCTTACGTGGATATATATAATTTATAGAAAAATTTCCGTTTTTAAACTATTAGATTTTAATGTTTATTTTATTAAGAGGAGTAAAAATGTGTTTTACGGAAACCCACTTTAGAGTAGAGAATTAAGAGTTTAAAAATTAATTCTACTTCGATTTTAGGAATTAATAAAATTATTTAGAAGTCCTGTTGTTTTTAAATCAAGAGGTTTTTCAATTCAATCGAACGCTTATGCTCGGTCTGATGTCAATAACTTATACCAGAGCTTCTCAAACTTTCAATGTTTGCAGCCCAATATTCAATCATAATTTCCATTGCGCCCCCTTCCCTATTGTACACAATGTAAGAAATTCAATAACATACTTTGACTAACGTTACAATACGAATTTAACTTCTTTTTTAAGTGCCATCGGTGTATATAAGCGTCTCTCTCAGCTAGTGTGTTAATTGACTGGGACGTATATTGTACGTCTTTCTGAAGTAGGAACTTTTCTGTGCACATCTATCCATAAAATTATTTCGTGTTTTGACAGTGTTTTCAAAGTACTTACTTATTTCAGAGGATTTGCTTATTTATTCCTCTTTTCTATCCCTCCCCACAATACACCACATACGCTCGCCTATATGATAAACGGTGGCATTGGGGAGAGAATCGCGTAGTTTTTAATCAGCATTTTAAGGATTAATTATAAACCGTACAAATTATCAAGATTCATTTCAGTTTTATATATTATTTTATTAATGACAAGCCCATGGAGTCTCTGGTGTTTATTAAACTTGTCCTTAATTTAGAATTGTTAAATTAATTATCAAATACATTGTGCAGAACTGATACATTTATAAGTGTATTATTTCAATGTAAATATGTACTTCATTTTTTATTACGTCAGAATGTATTTTGGTTATTTACTTTCAGTAAATTAATTTTTAAAAAAAATAATCTTTTGTTTTCGAATTTTCAATACACTCGCGCCCCCTTCTAGAGTTATCGCGCCCCCTAGGGGGCACGCCTCACAGTTTGAGAAACACTAACTTATATAGAAACAGTATATATTGATGCAAAATCATGAAATACCCAGAGAAGCGGGTGTGTGGGTAACACGTTTACATATATTTTCACAAGATAATAAAACGGTCCCTAACATAACTGGTTGTCTTAAAAATCTGTGAAAACTATAAACATACGAGTAATTACAAAACTGTGCTGAAAACTCAGGATTTTTATAAAATACTCCGATCTATTTAAATTTTATTCCAACACTATGCTATAAGAGATACTAAACGTAAAACTCTCATTAGAAAGTCCTTCATTAAAGCTATATCTAGCCATTTGACAATCCCTTTGAAGCGAGTAAAATAAAAAATCTGGGTTAATTGGTCGTTGTGTAAGGTACTTGATTGCATTTATGTTACCACGCCTTTTGCATACAGCGCCTTAAAGATGGGTGATAATTACAGTTTTAAATCTTAGGCTAATCATAATCCACTTTCGTTCGATGCTTTCATTTTAAAAAGGCTCGAACTTTGATGATGGAGCTAAATATAGCATAAAACGGATGGGTTAAAATAGGTTGCTCTACAAAAAATTGATGGTGCTCTTAGAACTGAATATTCTTGAAAAGGTTTCGAGGTTGAAAGAATTAAGAAATGTAGCAGCAAGAAAATATACGTTTATATGCATATTTTGATAAATAAGTTATAAAAAAATATTCTAATTTTTTTCAAGGACTTCAAATTTCCACACACACACACACAATGTACGGAATATTCCCATATGTGAAATAAGATGTTAATTTAAACTAAGATGCTCAAAAATCCGACACACTAAGGATTTAGCAGTATGATTTTTATTAACCAGTTAAGGTATCCGATTACCTTCGGAGCTGTGATTTTGCAAAGGCTTAGAAAGGGGATAATATTTATGATATTTAGTGTCACTTATATTAGAAAATGTATATAAAGTTGTTTTAAGAATATACAATAAAACATTATTTACGTACAATATTTTGACAAAAAATGAACGTAGAATGACCCATTTTCAAAATATTCTCCTTTTATGAAAAATGCTTCTATTACAATAATATTTTGCCTGTATATAGCTCAGACCTCTCTGCAGAGGCTCAACTAGAATCTTTTAAATATATAACTTAGAAGTGGGTTTATCCATGTTTTACAACAGAAGTGGGGAGTAATTTTAAGAAAAAAACGCCGATAATTATTTCAAATTATTGTAACTCTGAAAATAATGTTGAATTTTTCAAAAATCATAATTGAGCCTCTATACAGAGGTCTGAGCTATATATATATAGAGGCGAAATATTTTTTTATCATAGAAGCACTTTTCACAAAAGGAGAACATTTTGAAAAAAGGTTATTCTAAGTAAATTTTTTGCCGAAATATTGTAATTAAATAATTTTTTTTGTCACAAAATATTCTTAAAACAATTTTATACATCTGTTCTAACCTAAGTGACACTAAATATCATGAAAATTATCCATTTATGCGCTTTTTTAAAAATCACGGTTCCGAACGTAGTCGGATACCTTAACTGTGGTGCCCTCGTTGAAAACCCGTTTTTAACCAAAAATTAACCCCCATGGATTTAAAATTACCAATGTTGTTACTAATACTTTTTTATTTAGTTAACATAAACATATATTACATGCATATTACTCGCAACACTCAAGAAAAATGAAATATAAATAAAGGTAAGAATTTAAATTTCAAAATAAACTTTCCGACTTTCGCCTTTGCCCCTTTTAGGCTAGAATCTAAGAAACATTATCGTCGCACAAAAATAAGTTCTTTCTGCGAACTTATCCGATGTTTCACCCGGTGCATACGGGGACGCACGAGTTCATCTTAAAATTTTAATTTTTTTTTCTTTATTTGTTTATTTGTTTTATTCCGGGCCTCAAAATATTCTAAACATCTTGAAAATTAAAAATATGTTGGTCCTAGTTTGTATCACGGGGCACGCATCGCTATTTATGTTCGCCAAGATAGGCGATAACATTACAATATGGTTACCTTGATATCTTTCACGTCTGGCGATGTGGTTGCCATGGGGATAATGTTTATTAGAATTAAATTTTATAGGTTTTTTCAAGTGATAACCCTATTAATTTCAGACGATTTTTTAATTCGATTTCTTTAAAAATTTAACCATTTTCATTGCGTTTGAAGTATTTTATTAATAATATAATATAAAAATACAATTATTATTATTATCTGTGTTAATATATTCGTTATTTATAATAATTGTCTTTTATTATATTTATTTATAAATATTATATGTTTTGTTACTTATTTATAATAATTATTATATATTATGTATTTATAATATTTATTTTGTTATTCTTTTATAATTATTATTATATTACTTATTATGTTCTTATATGTGTATTCTTATGTATGATTTTTATTATATTACAATAAGGTAATTTCATTCTTTTTTTATATTTACTATTAAATTACATTATATGATTATTATATATAATAATTATTATTAAATAATACTATATTAATATTATGTATGATTATAACATTAAATTATAAGATTATTATATTCTGCATAATATTATTATTACATGTACCTTTTTATCATATTATATTGATATTAATTATTTTTTGATTGATATTGGTTATTCTCAATCTCTTCTTATATTCTTCATTTGAAATATATTTCAATATTTTTCAAAACAATTCTTTAAAATTAGCTATCTGATTATTTGAAACCGCTACGCTGCCATCTTGGATTCCATTCCAGCGACAATAAACGGTCCATGTTGCCTTGCCCCGTGATATCAAACTAGTACCTTTTTGTTTTTCTCAAAAATTACAATTTAAACAGCACAATGGTCTCTGCTTTTTACGCATAACGAATATTCACGTCATGACACAAAATCCTGCAATTTTTCCTGAACGAGTATACTCGTTAATTAAAGTTAACTGGTTAAATGATTGAGCGTTTATTAACGTCTCCCGCAGCAGTAACGCAAGGCTGAAATTTTTTTTTTGGGTTGTTTAAAAATAAAAAAAATACGAGCAATAAATAAATAGAGTTTCTAATTATATGTAAAACCAACATTTTGAAAAAAAATTATATTAAAAAAAGTTTGAAGAATAAGAAATGGCATTAGCATGAAAAAAAAAACTTGCATTTGAAATTATTTTTTTTTATCTTCGTAAAAAACTAAACGATAAGCATCTTAAGCTACTTTCTATTTCTCCGTGGATAAAAAAAAACTTACAATTAGTTAAAATATAACGACCAATTGACTCATTATTTTTTTCGAAAAAAGTGTATAATTAGCCAGAAATATTTTTTTTTGTACTTTATTCACAAGATAATTACTTCAGTTTGCTTCAGTCTGTGCTTTGTAGATGAAATAAGAGAAAGCCCCCCCCCTCCCCTCTCTTTAACTTATTATATATCTTTTAAAATATTTCATTTTTGAAATATTTCTGAAAACTCTACTTTATATTTTAAGCAGGAAATAAGATTACGTAACTTCAATTGATAAAATTTTACTTTAACTCTTTATTTTTTGTAAAAAAAAAGCGATCATCCCGTTTGAAACAGAAATAAAACAATTTATTTTCAAAACGATTTAAAATTATTTTGTTATTAAAATGTGACTAATTTTTTTTAGAGTTTTTTTATCATTTCATAATTGTTAATAAATAACAAAGAAATTTTTCTTTAAATCCTTTACCACGCACTAACTATTTTTATCATTAGGAATAAGCTGTGCTTTTCTTTCGATTTCATTTAATTTTACTTTATGTAACATTATGAAGCAACAAGAGGGCTATTGGCAACGGACCTATTAATTTTAAAGCACAACCAAGTGATGAAGATAACCACAGAGCTGGAACTCCCCCTCCAAACAGCCACACCATGCCAAGGAGTAAACTTTGAGCTTTGGCAAAGACTTAATGGGGTGTGCATCAGTTGGTCTACAGGGTGAATTTTCAGCGGCAAATATTATCTTAGCGATTGTTATCTTTTGCATACTTTTATTATACATTTTTCTTTAATTTTCTTTAAGTATTTTAATTGATCGGCTTTCTATTAGTGAAAAGTTCGTAGTTAAACCCACATTTACATATAGAAGTGTATAAACAATGAATTGAAGTCTATATAATAACAATGAATAAAATACATAAATAAGACAAGAAAAATGAGCTGGTTAAAAGACTCGCTTGTTGAAAGAAACTCCGCAATATCCTTATAAAATCACTCGTGAGTTCTAGTATATTTCATTATCTACAAGAACTCATATTTGAATCCTTTTACAACAGATCAGAATTAACAACAAAAAAGAGGCAGTATTAATCCACCCAGTTGCAATGCTATCGAACTTAAAAGAAGAAAAATTTCATTACAAATTGGCACGGATTGCAAACTCAATATTTTTCAAATATTAAGATTTGTAAGGGGCTATCTCGTGTGAGATTTCCCTTTTGAAACCAATTTGGGGTTTGCTTTGATGATATTTGCTAAACATTTACCTTCCTACAGAAGAATTACTGTCGAACCTCCATATCACGAGCCTCTATATTGCGAATTTTTCTATGTAGCGAACTTTTTCCAGGAACCAAGAACTTTTCATGATTTTTTACGTAAAATAACCTCCCAATATCGAAGTATATTTTCTATATAACAAACTTTTTCTCTTGTAATTCATTGGGTGTGGGGTGGTAATTAAGAGAGGGGGTTCCAGCTAAGGTGTCGTACACGTCACTTGACCATGGTTCAAAATTACGTGGTACGTCGCCAAAAGCCCTTGTGTGGCTGAACAGTGCGACGTTAATATTCAATCAATCTCTTGTGATTCACTTTTTTGCTTCCTATTTTTAAAGTATTTCTGAATATTTCAAGTTATTCTCTCCTTTAACCCTTTTTATGGTGGTCATAAATCTTGAACATGGTTTATTAGATACCTAACTCGCCGAGAGCAATATAATTCTGAGCGTTTCATCCAAGAAGTGCAACGTTAAACCTCCATTGTCCAATTAACTGGAAACATCTTCGATATCGCCTTTCACTCTCAGTGGAGTTGTCTCGTGTCTTTTAAATTAGTGTCTGATGTTAATTAGTGTCTGAGATATGTAATATGCTGGTGGTTATACCCTGCAATGGAAAAATGTGCTGGTGCACCATCATGCAAAAACACCCGTTCAGTTGCGCAGTGGCCACTACTCCCTGTGGCAAATTCGGAGTAAGTGGAAAATTTGCACAGGCGTGCTGGCTTCTTTAACCCTACCACGGCATTTCAAATCCCCACATTCATTTTACCATTCCCTTCGGCTGACTTGTAAGTCCTCCCAACGGCTATTATTACCTCGATTTTCACCGATTAAATGTGGTATGTGACCTCATGTTCCATAATGATTTGCAGTCCCTATGCTGCATATTTTTACCCCTCTAAATTTGTCGAACGAATTTGGCAACACCCTGAATAAAGAGGTATCCAGTATTCCATTGGAAAAAGGGGTTTTAGCGGTCAAGTACATTAAAGATTTAGAGTAACTGCATCGGAGGATTGTACACGATCCACGCAGTATATTTGTTTGCTTCAGAAGAGATACGTTTTAAGTTTAATCTCATTTAAATGTTTATCACGGGAGAAAATATGCCTCCATAAATTGAGTTTTTCAATTAATCATTGAGATAAATAGATATGAATATCCTCTTGTGTTTGATTTGTTAAGGAAACGTCACCTACACCGGAGGGGGTCAAAAGTAGACACGGTAGAAAGCGAAATCTTCACAATTACCATCAGAATCATTTGATTTTTCGTTAGCCTCGCTGTAGTTTTAAGATTACTTTGAAATTTCGAAGTGAGAGGAAGATATTTCTTTAATCAATTCCTACTATTAGCTCACAATCTCTATACATTTATTTATTTATCTGGGTGGAATTTTCAATCGTTAATAAAATGCATTTTAAAGCGCTCAATTGAGCTGAAATTTTATATACAGGTTTATTTCGGATGACAATACAATAATATAAAAATAATTAATAAAAATTAATTGATTAAAATTAATTATTTAAAGAATTGCAAATACACAGCCACGTTGGCATCATTTTTGGTGATTTAGCGACTCTTTTGGCGACTTGTGCACAACTTGAAAAGGTTTTTTTCTCACGTGTTAAAGTAGTCAGTTGAAATGAAATTTATATACATGATTGTTTTGGATGACCATGCGATACTTTAATGATAATGAAAAAAAAATTACTTACCACTTAATGTTGTGATTCTGTCCTATGTATATACATATTTATATTAATTGTTACTATTTAATAAAAAGTAGCTAAAAAATAAAATTTTTCTTGGTCGATATAGGTAGAAATTGACTCCTAATTTTTTTTTATATTACTTGTTTTTTAAATAGTTGTGATCCCACTTAACTGGTCTCGATTTACGCTTATCGTACATTTTGCTAGACTAAGAATTATGCTTTGCGTTTTAGGGTTACATTGTTTGAATTCTTAAATGTTTGCATAAACTCGCTATGCACCTTGCATATTTACTTTTACCATATTAGAATAAGTGTGTGATTTTATATTCATATTTTTTTCGTTCAAGAGAAATCCAGTTCAAATTTATTACCAACAGGGTTTAAAAAAATTATCTTAAAAGAGTAATTCGCCTGAAAAAATACTTTTGATGAACATGTTTCAAATTTTATGTAAAAATAATTCTTTTCCCTCCTCAGTTACTTTAATTGAGCTATAAAGGTACTAGTAGAAATATTTATATTCTTTCTTGAATAAAAAATGCCTCAAAAAGTTGTGATAAAACATTTTTAAAATAGAAAAAAATATACACATTTAAAAGATTTACTTTTCTTTTACGGACTATTTAGTGATAAAAGTTTCTTTTTGAAAGAAAAATCTTTTTTTTTTTATCATTTTACATAATTATTGCATAATTTTTTGATTTAAAAAATAAAGAATTTTGTTTTCTTTATGGAAAATATTTACTGTGCAGTTTCATGAATAATAATTTTCCCCTACCTTGTTTTTATAATTTTATACGTTGCTTTAATTTCAAAAGGTATAAAAACAAATTAGTTTCAAAAGGTACTAAAAAGATATGTTTTTGTTTCAAAAGGTATAAAAAAAAAAAACTAGGAAATTCCCTCTCAAGCGCACTGGTTTTTATAAAGACATGTTTAAAAAATCTTATTCTTAAAAATAATATTTCAGTATTCATTTGAACTTTTGCATGAATTTTACGTAATAAATGAATTTTAAAAAATACGTTTAAACAAAGATAAAATAGCAATTTCCTTTTATATATATATAATTTTTGAATTTTGCGCGGAAAGGTCAAAAGATTAATTTATTAGTATAATTGTTATGTCTTAAATTTATATAAAAGTATAACTTAAAGGTTCGGAATAAAATTCTTCAGTTAAACTAATAGATTATTTTTCAAATATTTATAATATACTAAAACTAACGCAATAAACTATTTTAATTAAGTTCATTATAGCTTAAAATGTAATTTTAATAATTTACTTATTTAATTCTATAGCATATAATATTGTACAGTTTGATTTCTTTATTGTTAGAAAACAAACATATTTAAATTTCAATAAGATATGCACAAAGTAAATTTTACCATAAAATTTATACGAGCTTTTTAACTCTTAAACTCCTTAAAGTTTAAATTAATATCTAGTTGCAATCAGTCTCATTTTTCTTGCTGTGTATCACCATACGGCGCGCGTTTAAGTTTTCCTAAATTAATCTCTATTTAGAAGATTGTATTTCTTCTCAATGAATTAATCCAAAAAGAACCGAAATAAATATTGCTGCCCCATACAAATTGCTTATAATTTATTTTTTTCTGCAGGGTGGTTCAAAAAGTCCCTGGTATATTTATAAATTTAATATAAAATCTGTTAATTTACTTATGAGTTAGTAGTCTGGATTAAAAGCTTTTTAAACTGGAAAGTTTAAAATAAGTTATAAACAGTTTGAAGTCTTACCAATAGATGACTCTGCTTTACTTAAATAGCAAATAAAAAGCAGAAGCGAACCAGTCAAGCAATCTAGTCTATTCCACAAAAAAATGATAGCAAGCATGTGAATGAAAACTGAGTACCGTCCGGATGCGGTTCGTCCCCCAGTGTGAACAATGATATTTCTTAAGATGCAAACATTAGTTATAAGTCTTAATATTTGCTTATGTTTCATATAAAGTAAGAAATTGTAAAAAGAAATTGGAAAAAATACAGATGCATCAAGGTAAAATAATTTATTAAAAAAACTATAATATTATATTAAAGAAATCTTATATTTTTTCCAGACACAAAATTCATAGCTATAATCCGATTTGCGAATGCCTCAATATCCTCTATATCATTAAAATAAATATATAAAATATTTATTCTTTTTCACTTCCACTTTCCTTTTATTTATTTATTGAATTATTTAAAGTGCACAGTACAGGGAAAAATTGCATTTGTAATATCAAAGAGCAGAAATTCAACACACTACACATAACAAAATTACACAGACAAAATTTGTCCACAAAATATTCGATTCTTTATACGGCTCCTTATATATTATATGGCTGCAAATCCACTCCTAAAATATCCTTTTTTCCAATATATTTGGTCTTAAGAATGTTTAAAATATTTTTTTAACTGAACCAAGCAATTATATTATAAAATAATGAATATACTAGTAAGGGAATTCAAAATTAATAATTTTTCATGTGCCGTTTTCGAGTTATTGGTAAATTTATGCCACTAAATTTCTGCGTTTATTAATTTTTAGTGCCACAGAATACATTCAAAAACAACGAAAAAATTATAATTAAAATAAATATTTGTTGTCAATTATATAGAATAATCGATAGACTGTGCAATGTGTAAGGATTAAACTCCTCATCTAGTTCTACGGGACGAAAAGAGGGCCTAGGAATGGCCTAGTGGAAAAGTTCCCTAGGTTGTTCAACCGTAGAGAATTGTAACAGTATCTATGACACATTTTCCTGGCCAGGAAAAGTGGCATGTATCCCTTAGACAAATGAAGGCAAGTTACGGGGGTCTTGTAAATGAGCCCTCATGTTTTAATGCGATTGTTGACAAAACAGTCCTCTTCTAACTGTTAGTTATTAGTCCCATTATGTGTGGAGTCACTGCTTGTTCGAGAAGCAACGGATGAAGAAAACCAAATCATTCTGGGATTATTTACAATTACGAACACATGGATCGAAAACGAGTTCATCGGATCTGAAGACATACAAAGTTGTGCCAAAAAGGTAATCATCAATTGGAAGAAGACCCTATGTGATAATGAGTCTACTGCGAAAAAAGAATGTACATAAATTTATGCCACTAGCGATTTGATTTTTTTATTAAAGTCGCATTCTATAGGAACGCCGAGGATATTATCGGTGAATCTGATAAGTTTGAGCCTCGATCAAGAACTAGAAAGCGACAACTGAGCTGGCACCCTACAAGAGCTCTAGAGGGGGGGGGGGGGTTAAAAAGCTGTCAGTGTAAGATGTGTTACTTTAAGAAAACACGAGACATATACCAGTGAAAGACAAAAAGTAAATGGACTGTTGTAATTTCTCTTTCGAAGGTTTGGTAACAGCGCTAATATCCAGCGCTGAATGAGGGGTAGTCGGCAACACTTCTATACAAAGTGTCACTCGTCTTTCCTCGTAGTCATTGGGATTTAGCAGACCGTTCAACATGGCAGATGCATTGTCGATATGCACCAAGGAGAAAAGGAGGGCAGTGATTCGCTTTTTGCTTGCAGAAGGTGTGAAACCTGCCCAAATTATTCGACGCATGCAAACGTAGTAGGGCGACAGCTGTTTATTGATATACTACGAATGGATTGTCTTCAAACAGGGAAGAGCTTCGTGTAGCGACGAAAGATCGGACAGCCCAATTGGTCAAGCAACGTCAACCATTGAGGACAATGTGTGTTGAGAGTATAGTGAGGGAAGGGATGGCTAGTATCCAGGACAGATATCACACCTTCATCAAACCAAAAGCGAACCACTCTCCTCAGCTGCCACGATGAATGGTCTCCTCCATTCCAACGACTACAGCGAAAAACGAATTACTCTTTGTGTAGAAGTGTTGCCGACTACTCCACATTCAGCGCTGGGTACTAGCAATATTGCCAAACCTTAGAAATATAAAGTGCAAAAGGCCCTTTAGTTTTCGGCTTTCTCTCGTACAAAAGAATGGAAAAAACAAACATTCATGAAAATTTGAGAATGATCACGAAGTGAACCGCATGTGTTCATTTTAGAATAAGAATTTGAAAAGTTACAGTAAAAGATTTGGGATCGTTGAATTTAAACCTGATTCAAATTTCTTCATTACATTTTAAAATTAGGAAATAATGCTGTTGTTTCATGTCTAATAATATTTAAACAGGAAGTAAGTGACTTGAACCATAGAGATTGAATTGAATGTTAATACAAGAAAATATTGAAATTTATACAGCCTTTTGTCTGAATAAAACCCCTAAAATTACATTTTTGGTGAAACCTAATATATATTATCAAAAGAATTCTATAAAAATTAATCGAGTGCTGTTTTATTATACAATGAAAAATATGTTACTAAAATTTCATAGATTTCAATCAAAATTTAAATCTAAGAGTCCAAAATACAAATTTAAAAATTTCATTTTACGCAAAATTAACTTAATTACGAAGAAAAAATTGAAAAGTACCAAATATATTAACAGAAAAATCAGTAG
This sequence comes from Trichonephila inaurata madagascariensis, assembly GCA_019973955.1. NCBI lineage: Eukaryota > Metazoa > Arthropoda > Arachnida > Araneae > Nephilidae > Trichonephila > Trichonephila inaurata. The sequence goes on along the minus strand of BMAV01005633.1, from coordinate 154,875 downwards.
ATTAACTGAAATGTTATTCTATACGAATTATTTCGCTTCTATTGGTGACAATTTTTCATAGTATTTTTTTTTCAATGAAATTTTTTTTCGTAAATTTAGTTCTTTTATTTCCCCAGTATTGTTGACCCCTTGTTTCACGGGGGAAAAAAGAGTACGTTTTTTAAGTACGCAAGAAAAGTTCATTAACATTTGGTAAATTTTCCCTACCACAATACGTTGACATCGTCTCTCGGATTAAAATATGCTTCATCAAACAGCAGAGATCATTAGAAGTGTGTTCATTCCCCTCCGACAGACTGGAAAATTCCCCGGGAAGGCCAAAAGCATCCGGCTTGGAGAAATTTGCATGTGCAAACAAAATCTCAAACGTGACTTTCACCATTTTCAACGGTATTCACCACCCTTTCATGATATTCAAGTGCGTGCAGTTGCAATGGTATTGTAGGAAACTCAAACAATATACTTAGTATTTAAGAAAAAAACGTCAGTTATTTAACTAGAAGAAAAAAAGACACAAAAAAAGAACTTAAGTTGATTGTTAAAATAAGAAAGAAAGGGTAGCAAAAAATAAGTGTAAAAACTATAACCTCATTTTTTCGAGGGATCAAACCGAAGATATTTATCTCAGGATATATTCTAGAAAATCCAAATTGACCAATTGAACCGTTACATATTTCTTCGCTAGAGGGTCATAAAATGGATTCTCCAAATCCATAAAAGGCGAACGCATCAAAATATTCAGAAAAAGTACTGCATATTAACCCCTTAAGGGCCGCTGGCATACATATACGTCTCGCTCAGCCAGTGTGTTAACTGCTCCTGACGTGTATATCCGTCCTTTCGAAATTCAAACTTTTCTGCGTTTTGTTATAAGTAAAATTATTCCTTAAATCTTTTATATGCAATAAAATAACCTTAACAGTGTTAGCTAAGGATTTACTTATTTCAGAGAAACATTTTCTTATTCATTCCTTTTCTTTCCCTCCAAATACACCGCAAATACACCTGTGTGAAAAACGGGGGCATTGGGGAGTGAATCAAGTAACACTTAATTAGCAGTTAAAGTGTTAAAGGGAAAATGTGTGCCTTATGTTTTAAATCGAATATTTATGAACGTTGAACTAAGATCCAACCCAAGGGATATTGGAGACATGTCTCTCACCTTAGAACCATGGTCAAATGACGGGGATACCATCTAAACCAAGGGTGTCAAACTCAAAGGCTGATTTGGGCCAAATAAACAAGATTTAACTTAAGGGGGATCGCAAAGAGAATCAAAATTCATATAGAAACGTAGGTTTATTTCGAATACAATATAATAAACATTTATAAAAGAACAAGAAAAAATATGTATTTTCTGACACTTAACATCTCTTCTCTACTACTATCTTTCCTATTGAGGAAGAAATTGACATCTTATACATTATTGTATGCTAATATATTGACCGGGTCGCGCAAAAGTGCTCGTTATGGACTGCGAGTTTGACACCCCTGATGTAAATTGATAACCAACGTTCCAAGCTCCAACATGAAGATTCAGAACTTTCACAGGTTTAATGGGCATAATCCCCACTTCACCGTGTGATTTTAAAAACATTCAAATTCATTTGTTGCAATGAGTCTATGAGCACACGGCCTTGCTGCAGATAAATGTGCACAATAATTAATTACAATTCATTACTTTCGTAGACACAAATGTCTACAGGAAGCAAACAATTGAACGAAGAACGAATAGTGATGAAGACCCAGTGGCGCAATAAAGAATAATAAAGCCTCCCGGGAAAGTCAGGTTTTGGGGCTTAAGCTGTGCTTGGCGTCATTCAGGCTGAAGCCTCCTATAATTCTGCTTTTCTTTGATGCGGGGGTGTACGTTACGTCACTCTGAGGACCATATTTCTGCCGGCTGTAATATGTAACTATTTATTAGATTAGAATTCTGAAGCAACAATATGACTTTCGGGAACGGATTACGTCCCATTTTCACGGCGACGAACTACGTTACTTACAGTTTACTAGGATGATACCCGCGAATTATCTTTAAACATCCGGACGTAATGACTTGTCACAACAGAATTAACGTTTATTATCTTTCCGACTTGACGGGTCTTTAGCGATATCAAGACGATTCCTCGATTCAAGGGCAACGGAGGCCGCGAGCTCCGTACCCGTAACTAATCCACTACCAAGTGACATGTAATGTTTAGTATAAATAATTATTACTAATGTTTATGTGTGCATGTAATGCATAGTGTAATATATAATCACAGCTAATATTTTGTGATCCAAACAGGACATTCAGGAAGGATATGTAAGTCAAGCGTCCGTTAACAAGGAGATCAAAAACTAGAGCATTACAAGAAGGCAGGACAATAGCAGTTAACTCTTTGGAACAAAAGAAAAACCCCTTAATTAATTTTAAATACCCCACTTACTCTAAGAAATACACTGTGGCAAAGCTAATTAAGCCAAACAAACGACTTTGAGCCCCGAAAACGCTATCATTCATCACAATGTTTGGAAGTGCCAAGCCCGCGGAGAGTCCGTTGTTTCACCAACCTAACCTTCAGTTTAATTTTCGTTTGAACCTGTGAATCCACATTCAGAAGAGCTAGCCTTATCAGTAACGAGAAAAATTTGGACATTATTAATCTCAACCTAATTTCACATTATCAATACTTTCTGTTCGGACATTTCTCGAAAATTTATTTTTGTAAAAATTTAACTTCTAATAAGGCTAAATATAAAAAAATTCATTTCTTAACTTTTATTCACGTTTTAATTTGAGAAGCCTTCGTTTGAAAAACTATATAAATCATATTTCGCTATGATTTGATTTCTCCAAATAAAATTCTATCAACTTTTAATTATAATACATAACGATTAATAGCACATTATTCGAAAGATTAAAGTTAAACAAGCAATATATAAAAAAATTAGCCAGATCAATAAAGAAAATTTTTATTTTAGCTACTTTTTATTAAATAGTTACAATTAATTTAAATATGTATATACATAGGACAGAATCACAACATTAAAAGTGGTAAGTAATTTTTTATTAATTATCATTAAATTGCCATCTAAAACAATCGTGTATATAAAATTTTAGTTCAACTGAATGCTTTAAAACGCGAGAAAAAAACCTTTTCAAGTTTTGACACAAGTTGCCAAAAGGGTCGCTAAGTCACCAACGTGGCTGTGTGTGTATTTGTAATTCTTTACATAATTAGTTTTAATCCATTAATTTTTATTAATTATAATTAAATTATTGTATTGTCATCCAAAATGATTATGTATATAAAATTTCAGCTCAATTGAGTGCTTTAAAATGTATTTTATTAACGATTGAAAATTCCACCAAGATAAATAAATATATAGAGAGTGTGAGTTAATAGTAGGAGAATTGAAGAAATATCCATGTGTTGTTCTTCACATTCATCAAATTTAAATATTTTCGTCACGACTCCGATACGCATGTATGATAACGAGGTTGAAATATGCATGCCCTAGTTGAATTATTTTAAAACAAGAATTATTCACATTATCGTGTGTTAATACTAAAATCAGCAACAAATAGAAAACTTTACTTTATGGCAAATGACCATGCATTCGAAATAATAAACTTTCAAAGAAAAAAAAATCGGACTGTGTTCATAATGTGTTTAAGCAATGATGTGTTTCATTTTAATAACAGAATAAGAAAGATAAGCATACTCAAGTAATTCAGAAGTAATACGATTGACACAGTTTTAAGATACTTTTTTCAAACAAACATGATTCCGGAGGAGACTCGCATTATACATTATTCCGGGGATGGGCAGTTGTTTTGGCTCGAGGACCACATTTCGGGAGCGGAGGATACCAGAGGGTTTGAACTTTTTAAAACGATTGCATTCATTATTAAAAAGAATAAATAAAGTTAAATAAAATAGTGTCAGTTTTATTCAATTTATTCATTGTGCTCATTTCATATCATCTAGAGCGGCAAGAACATTTAGTTTTAGAACCACAATTTAATAAGATAAATGTACCCTGTTACACTTAACTGCAATATTTTTTTTTAGATCTCTCGTGAAATTTCCATAACAGCCTGCAAGTCAATGTCTGGCAATTTGCATCTATATTACTCTTGTTCATCATCATGTAAAAAAAAATTGTTCACAAATATATGTACCAATTATAAAGAACAATTTCCTTGCAAATTTCTTCATCCATGGAAATTTTTCAGCTGACAAAACTTTGTAAAAGTCAATTAATGTCTTAATTTTAAATATTTCTTTCACACAGTGATTTGAAGTCGTTAAGGTATCCGACTACGTTCGGAACCGGGATTTTCAAAGAGCGCATAAATGTATCATTTTCATGATATTCAGTGTCACTTAGATTAGAGAATACATGTATAAAACTGTTTTAAGGACATTTTGACAAAAAAAAAATTTAGTGCAATATTTCGGCAAAAAATTAACTTAGAATAACCTTTTTTCAAAATGTTCTCCTTTTGTGAAAAATGTTTCTATTATAATAATATTTTGCCTGCATATTGCTCAGACCTCTGTACAGAGGCTCAACTATGATTTGTAAAAAATTTACATTATTTTCAGAGTTACAACCCATTGAAATAACTATCGGCGTTTTTTTCTTAACATTTCTCCCCTCTGTTGTCGTTAAACATGGGATATAAGTTATATTTTCAAAAAATCTAGTTGAGCCTCTATACAGAGGTCTGAGGTATAAACAGGCAAAATATTATTATAATAGAAGCATTTTTCACAAAAGGAAAACATTTTGAAAATTGGTCATGCTCATTTTTTGTCAAAATATTGTACTTCAATAATTTTTTTATTGTAATACTATTCTTAAAACAATTTGATATACATTTTCTAATCTAAGTGACACTAAATATCATAAATATTATCCATTTATACCAGTGCTTCTCAGAGTTTCAATATTCGCGACCCAATATTCAATCATGATTATCATCGCGTCCTCCCCCCCTCCCATACAATAGCAATGTAGTGAATTCAATAACACTATAATTCGACGCTAAAACTACGGTACTACCTTAACCTTTTAAGTGCCCTCTGCTTATATAAAAGTCTATCTCACTCAAAGTGTTAATTTCCTCGGACGTATATATACGTCTTTCCGAAGTATGATCTTTTCTCTACGCTGCCATCCATAAAATTATTCCGAAGGCTTTGGATTGCAATAAAAATCTCTTGACAATGTTTAAGTAGAATTTACTTATTTCAGAATATTTGTACTTCTTTATTCCTTCCCCCCTTCAATACATCACATAAATAAGCCTACGACGAAAATGGTTGGCATTAGGAAGTGAATGACGTTACTTTTAATCGGCAGTTAAGGGATCAATTATAAACCTTACAAATTATAAAGATAAGTGTTAATTTTTGTATATAATTTTTTTATGTATGACAATCCTATGGGGTCACTTGTAATTATTAAACTTGTTTTTAACTTAGTATTGTTAAATTAATTATAAAATACATTATGTAGCACTGATACATTTATAAGTATAATGTATCAGTGTAAATGTGTATTTTAATTTTTATTATGTCAGAATGTATTTTGTTTGTTTGCTTTCAGTAAATTAATAATTTTTTAAAATATTTTTTTTTGATTTTGACCTTTCAATATGCTCGGTTTTAATAGGTTTTAAAAAATTTCATTCACAACGAATATATTACGTTGAAGCACAATAGATGTAATAATTTCTCAAATCAGTATTAATTCGAAAATTTTATAATTATATGTCTCGAGGTGCTATAAGAAATACATTTACAGATTTTACTATATTAGTGATAATATAAATAAAAGCACAAATTCATCCGATTCATTAAAAGCAATATTTATAAAATTATATTCCAAAAAGTATTTTAAAAAGAATTCATATTTAAAAAAAAAGTATTCGGGAAATACTTAAAATGCATTTCTGTAGAAGATTTTTTTTTCTCAAATGTCTAACAAAAAGAAAGATGTCGACATCTTTAGAATCGATGCATATTTTTCAAAAAATATACGAAGTATAAAGTAAATTTTATTTCAAAAATGCTTTTATCTCGTTTTATATCTGAAGTTTCATTTGCATGTACTTTTGACGAAAATCTCATTTTATGTTACTCCACCCAAAATGCATCAATACACTTCAATGAACACTAGAGCACAATAATGCTGAAAAAAAAATTTTTTTTTTAAATTCTTTTCATTTGTACATATTCAAACACGAAAAAAATATTCCTTAGTAGTACATTTCTGTAAATATAAATATTACAAATTTTCGCAACAATTTTTTTCAAATAATATTCTTATATATATTTTTAGAAACAAAATAATTGATGTAAAGTAATTTTTCTGTATTCAAGACAAATCACTTTAATAAATAGCATTCATTATTCACATCTCAAAGTGTTAACAAGTATCACTTTTATTCTGGAATATTAATTAACAAATAATTGCAGCTTTGTTTAGCACACGAAAGGAAACACTCAACCTTCTGGCCATACCAAAAGTGCCACAGCCCCGCACAGAATATTTAAGCACCGAGAAATGCATTGCTAAAAATGGAAATTCAATTAATTCCACTACTTAATATTGATATGCTGCACTAGGTTTGATAAATTAATAAAGGTTACAGAGTAATTATTCGCTTGTGCAAAGTGCGATCGATATACAAACAGAAATTGATATGCCTTACAGAGATTGGGATACATCCAAGATTTTGCTTTTGCTATATATTTTTAAAAGGTTCATCTGTTCACCTAACAATGAACATTTCGAATCTTGCATTTTCTCTCTAGATTAAGGGTCTTCAACCTATAGCCCACGGGCCAGGAATGACCATCTGAAGGAATTTTAGTTGCCCTTACTAGAATTTGAGGTAGTTAAAAAAATTGCCTTGTCTGCTTTTTTTTTTTCGTAAAAAAAAACAAAAAATGCCGGGTTTATTTTTTTTTTAATTTTCATTTTATTCTTGTTATTTAAAATATTTCATTGATGTGCTTCATATTCATTTGAGATAAAATTTTCTGAAAATGACGTTTTCAAAACTTTAACTGCATTTTTGTTAAAATCTTGGAAAAGAAGGTGGACTTGTCCTAAGCAGGTTTGCAAAGTATTCTACTTACATTTAATTTTTATAAAACCGAAATACACAGTAAGATCCCGCTTAACGCGGGGGATACGTTCCATCACACAAAGTAGAGCGTAATGCGAAACAGCGCTAAACGAGGCTATCTTAACATGTAAATAATGGGGTTAGGGGAAGATGGATAGAAAATTGGTCAGGTATTAAATTTAATAATAAAGCTTTTTTAATAAAAATAAAACCAAACATTTATTTCCTACAAAAATAAAAACAATATAAATGAATACATACATATAAAAACAAATAAAATTCTAAGTCAGTCAGATCATTCAGTCTATTCTGTGTTTCCAATTTTCTGCCTTTTTGTCAAGAAGGCATCTTGTTGAAGTTGCCAAATTCAATGCAGCACTCATTTGAGATAGACGTTCACCAGAATCTAATCTTCTAAGCACTTGCATTTCAGTTTCCAGTGAAATGCTTTTTTCTGGTTGCTTTTTTTTCTTGTTTTTCATTATCACTCATGATAAAAAATTAAGATTATAATATTTGTCACTGTATTAATCGTTACAATATATAAATTTATACTTACAATAATGTCAACAAATGTTTCAAATGATAAAAATGCGTCCGTACAGCACCGCACCAAACAAGAAACACAACTACACTGTTTCGGATATGTTATGTACATATTTTGAATCTTACAATTTCGGTGAATCCCCGGGTTGAAATAAAAGAGCGCTAAACGAAACAGCGTTAAGCGGGGTCTGACTGTATACATATATATATTTGAATCACCATCTCTCTCCTTAGAATCAGTTGTAATTTAGTAAAACAAAAACTTCCTTTTTTAATATAAATTTTCTGATTACATTATTTTTTGACAGTCGTGTGGCCCGCGTATCACTGTGAATTTATTGATGTAACCCGCGGATCATTGTAAATTTATTAATTTGGCCCTATGCGGGAAAGGTAGATACCTCTATTCTAGGGCAGAAGTGTGCAAATAGTGGCCCGTAAAGGCGGCAAGAAAGTTCATTTTGAATCAAAATTACTTTTCCTACAGCGCTCAAAGATTCGTCTTGTAGTTTTAATTATTAGGAAAACAAAATAACCTAAAAAGTGCTTGTAAAAAGACATCTGCAGAGTTTGGAGGACGTGGTCACAAGATCTTAGGATTTAAAAAAAAATGAACGTAAATTCAATTTGCTCTATTATTCCATTACTGCTGGTACTGATACAGAAACTGAGAGGCTACAACTTAAACATATTTACTTGTAGTCAAATCACAGCTTGAAGAAATTGTTTAATGCTGTGACATCATTAGAACTTTACAAACCTTTGTCTATTGAAGTTAGTTTGTTCTTCGCTCTGCTGTATATCGATTTTAAGAACATGCCTTGGTTCATTTTACCGATTATCTTGTTTAATTTGGACACCTTAGCAACTCAATGTTGTTCTACCGTAGATTAGTGACTAAGATATAATCAAATATTGTTCTATCGTATATCTTTTACTCGATTTAAGACCATTCACACACTTGATCATAAAAAAACGTATAAAAATAGTAAAATAACTATACAGTAATACCTTGACTGAGGTCCAGTGGCCGAGTGATAGCATATCGCGCTTCCACACCACAGGTCCGGGGATCTATCCCGGGGCGGGTCATGTCGACTTGGTCTCTCGATAAATGAGTACCAATCTTCCTTCGGAACTAAACACTTGGGGTTTCGCTCAAGACTGACCACCTGATCTGGACATTCACTCATGCACCTCAGCGAATAATGGTCACCTATACTGAGATGGACACAGTTGGTCTTGGCCCTCATGAGCTGTTGCGCTACTGAGTTTAGTAATGCCCCAAACTTACACTATAGGTGGGATTGAGTGATAATCGCATAAGTCGAATTCGCGTAAGTTAGGGTATAACTTTGCATTTAGATACATATAAGATATTTTTGAGGCCGGAGATGAAAGAAAATAATAATTTAGAACAAAACGTTTAATAAAATCTTAGATAATATAAATACAAAATTTCAAACCAAAGTTATTTTGATGTAGAAGGTTTCAAAAAACCTAACAAAGTAAGTCTGCCGGTCCAAAGATTTTTTTACTCCCTTAAAATTTTCTTGTAGCATATTAATAATTTCCTTATTCCTTGTTTTGCATTAAAAAAATGCACTCATCATCGGAGTCTGTATTTTCTGAAAAAATTGTAATCCTTTTCAAATTAAACTGAGGCTTTCTTTCAAACTCCCAACCATCATTCGATCTTCTGACTGAACTAAAAACGCGAATTCTTGAATGTTTTGCTCTTGCTTATGGATTTCTGAGTTCTAACAGTTCTTCACCGTCATCACCATTCACTTCTAAATTTATTTGAATGGCAAGATCATCAAATTCTTCAACCCCATTAGCAATGTCCCTAAATTTATAATTTTTTTCTCAAACAAAAGTCGGATTGGCGATATTTGAAAATCGCGTAACTTGCGGGTTTGCGTAAGTCGAGGTATTACTGTATTAGTAATAAGACAATAATACGTACTCTGGAGTAGTGATCCTCAACCCTCAGGTCGCAGACCGATACCGGTCAATTGATAACGATACTGGGTCGATGAAAGAACATTAAATTGTTTCTATTTTATTTACTATGGTGCATTGTGTATATATATAGCAATCTAGTGAGTTAAAATCTTAAATCACTTTATTATCAATTTTGGTGTGTGAAGTCATGCTTAAGGTATCCGACTACGTTCGAAACCATGATTTTACAAAATAGTACAGACGAATATTTTGTTTTATATTTAATGCCACTTAGATTATAGAATATATATATATATATATATATATATATACACACTTATAAAATTGTTTTAAGAATATTATTACTATAAAAAATTATTTAAATGCAATATTTTGGGAAAACATGAACTTAAAATTACCTTTTTTCGAAACATTCTCCTTTTATGAAAAATATTTTCTATAATAATTTTTTTTTATATAAAACTAAAACTTCTCCAGAAGGCCTGAATTATGACTTTTGAAAAATTCACTTTATTTTAAGAGTTATAACGAATTGAAATAATTAACAGCATTGTCCTGTTAAAATTTCTCCTCTCTGACGTATTAAAATATGAATAAATCCATAAATTACGCATTTAAAAAATCCTAGTCCAGACTCTGTGCAGAGGTCTGAGCTATATATAGGAAAAATATTTTTACAGAAGCGTTTTCCGTAAAAGAAGAATATTTGGAAAATAAAACATATTTTCATTTTTTGCCAAAATATTCAATTAAAATAATTTTTAATTGTAATAATAATCTTAAAACAATTTCATACGTATATTCTAAATTAAGTGGCCCTAAATATTAAAAAAATATTAGTTTGTACGCATTTGAAAAATCACGGTTCCGAACGTAGTCGGATACCTTAAAACAATTAAAATAAAAAATTATTAAATAAAAATTATCTAAAACATAAATAATCAATGTTTTCGCTCTCAATGGGTCGGGGTAAAGTTAGCAATCGAACAGCAATCGTTGACAAGTCCACGGTGATAAAAAAAGTTGGGGAGCACTGCTATAGAATGTACATATGCGACATAGCCATCCTATGATGACTATGTGTTTCCGGATCCGCGTAAGCTAGAGGTGTGGGATTATCAAAATGATGAGACATAGTAGTTCTTAATACAACTTTTATTAAGAATAACTTATATTACTTAATTCTAATTGACAACTTTAATTAAAGTGAGAGTTAACACCCAATTAAACCTTATATTCAAGTCAGATCACGCAACTAGATCATTTATCTTAATTATAATAAATTAACGGATTCGTTTAACTTCCTATATAATATATTACCTTTTCCAGATCTCCTTCCTTCAACGATTCAGTAATATCTATAATGTAACTTTGTATACGACGATTCCAACTTCTTTATAATGAACGTATCTTTCTATAGGACATCTCACTCTTGATCCGAATGATTCCACACTAAGTTATCTCTAAACTTGCCGCTCCTTATCATCAAAGCTTCTATCCTTTTAAAGTATATCTCATTTACATATTTGATCTGTTTATCTTCTTGGTATTGGGTTGGAAAGGTTTTGCCATTAATCGTGGCCGTCAAAGAACATAGGAGTTATGTTAGCAGAAGGACGCGAGAGACGTCACACATATGTATTTTGCGTAGTGTACAATAAGTGCACGAGCGTGGACTGAGTGTTTGGCATGGACGTACAATTTTTGCTATTTGTATGAATAAAAAAGTTAGGAAACAAAAATTCGTAAATAATCCGAATACTGGCCGATCCATGATAAATCCGAAAATATATCAGCGTATATGATCAGCTATTTGTAATGGAACTCCGATGAAATTTAGAAGATCCCGTAGTGCAAGGATGGGCAATAAGTCGATCGCGAGTCATTTTAGACCATCAATACATTTTTGAGCTACCGCCTTTACCATGACCTAAACACGCTTTAAGAGACACATATTTATGGAAGCCAACGCCAGGTAGAATAGAATGGAGATAATCTATTTTTCACGATCCATGTGACTGTGCTTACCTAAGCCAGTGATTCGATAAATGTGTAAACGACACATGTACCCTCATTGGAAGTGAACGGCTACGCTTAACAAGTTCACTGATGCTGTAGGGGAAAAAAGCGATCACTGCTATATCAGATTAAAAATAAGTTTTCCCCCTCACGCCCACTGAAGGGAAGAATAAACGTTAATGACCAGTTCTCACGATAGCACGGGATTGGCATTTGAGACATCCTGCACCATGCGCTTCCATGGGATTGGGTTCTCGAGTTGTTAGGATGAGTTGATGTTTCGCGATGGCGAAGGGAATCGTTGAGTTAAGTTGAGTTTGGTGTTTTATGGCGCAAGAGCCAGTTTTGGCTATACTGCACCAAACATTCATAGGTCTGTGGTCTGGAACGGGAAAAGAAGAAATTGGATGGCAAGATGGGGGGTTGAAAATAGAGCAGGATCACTGGGGTACCCCGGGGTCGTGACACCTGTGTTTACCAAAGATAGTAAACCCCTTGGGAAAAGGAAAAGATCACTAGGGTACCTCGGGATTGTGACACCCGTACCCACCTGAAGAAGGTGAGCCCCCTGAGGGGAAGGAAATCTACAAAGAACAAATGTAAGAACATAGGTCGACTTCAGATTTACCGGTTCACGCATGTTCTCTGTGTGCTCGCTGTATTCAAAAAGTCCACTCTCCATGGTATATCAATTGGTCATAGTTGTTGAAGCATTCAACTTGACAATTTTGTATTACAGTAAGACCCCGCTTAACGCTGTTTCGCGATTTAACGCTTTTATTTTAACTGCGGGGTTCCCCGAAATTGCATGCAGCATTAGGCTTCCCGATATCCGAAGCAGTTTATCTGTGTTTCTTCTTTCCTGTGGTGTTATACGAGCGTATTTTTATCGTTTCAAACATTTGACATGATTGTAAGTATAAATTTATGTAATATAACGATTGCTATTGTGACAAATATTATGATTTTTAGTTTTTATCATGGGTGATAATAAAAAACACGAAAATAAAGCAACAAGAAAAAGAATTTTCACTTGAAACTAAAATGCAAGTGATTAGAAGATTAGATATTGGTGAACGTAAATCTCTAATGGGTGCTGCATTGAATTTGGCAACTTCAACAATGTGGACCATTCTTAAGAACAAAGAAAAAATACTGTCATTGGCAACTGCAACTACGATAAGCTCTGCAACTAGAATAACGCCATTATTTACATGATGAGATAACCTCGTTTAACGCTGTTTCGTATTACGCTCTACTTTGATGGAACGTATACCCCGCGTTAAGCGCAGTCTTACTGTACTTGTGTTTTTGTAGTAAGGGTAGTAAGAGTAATTTGCCATATTTTAAATGATGCACAATGTCAAAAACAAGTGTAAAGGAAAGAAAACATACAATTTTATACAAAATGGCTACACCGATGCTGCTGGGAGGACCGAAACACTTAAAAAACCTTATAAGCAGCCCGTACGCTGGAAAAGTCCACCCACAACTGCTGTAGTGTGCTACAATTTTGAAGAAATGTTTCTTTTCCCCTCTTCTCAGAATCTCGCTTTATGACAGTAATATCCCAGTTGTCATAGTTTTTATTTTGACAAAAAAACTTTTGAAATTCCATATCTAATCATTTACAAACACAAGTCGGAATATTTAAAAAAAATTATATATACTTTATTTTACACAGAACCGTCCCCTACTTTTTATCACACAGAGAAAGTGAAAAAAACAAACAAGATATGTCAAACCGTCTTTAAAATACAAATTAGTTTCTGAAAACGTGTGAAAAATTAATGTTTCTCGTTACAATGCTCGAATGCATTGTTAAGAAATCGCAAATTATCTTTCTTTCGCGTTGCTTGAGTTAAGTCTTTTTGAAATTAATATTTTAAGATATAGTGTAATGCTGTTTGAAAGATTTAATTTGTGCTCGAGAAATGAATATTCTTAACGAAAAGTAAATATTTTACGTGCTCTCTTTGATCTAGCTCGTGAATAAATCAACTTTATCTCTTACAGTTATCTGAAGAAGGAAGGGTTTTCTGACAGAATTTGTAATATACCAGAAAGGCATTTTCTTTCATTTAACTTTTCAATACAAAATGTTTAATAGATAAGTTAAAAGTCATAAACAAAATGCAAAAATTAAAATACTTATTTAAATATGGATGGTAAAATTGTTGCAACATGATATTCTATGGATTCTTAAATACAAAACTCTTAAATAACAATTAAGGACTATTTCTGAATGGTATTATCTGATTTCTGTACATTAACCATGTATGGAAGCTTGTACGAAGTTGTATTTGCAAGAAATCTCTAAGAGTTAAAAATGCAGGAAATATATATATATACTTTCAAAACCATCACCCAATTTTAAGTAAAGTATTTTTTGAAATTCTTATTTATTAAATTTTGTATTCTATAAACATACGAATATCAGAAGATAACCGACTTGAAAAACAAAGTATATTTTGGGCGTGTTTTTTGTATTACATTCATTATCTTTAGAAACGTATTTAATTGAATTACTATTTCTTAGAATGTGAATAATTGTATACTCATATATTTTTTGAAGGAGCAACAAAAGCGAGCTAGAAAATGAATAAATTTTTAAATGATAGAAAAATTAAAACTTTCAAAATCTCTTAAAAAAATAAGGGCACAATTTTATTCTCACAGGAATTCTTTAACTCAATTTTTAGCACTCTTCTGTTATAATTATGTTATAAAAAGGGCAGAAAAAACAGATCGACGATCCCGTGTTGTATAAAATTTTTCTCAACTCTCATTTTTAAACTAAAAATAGCATAGAAAGTATGAATAGCACAGACACGGTACAAGATAACAAATAAATGGAAAATCGTATTAGCTTCAGATATCAGAAATAAAAGTATCGTCGTTGCACGTCTGGCGTTTTACTTTACATAGTCTGATAGGGAAGTATTTCTCCCATAAAATTTGTATCACCCCAAATGGTACCACGCCTTGGTACCATTTGGTCCTCGGACTAAGGGTTGGGGACCACTGAGTTAGATCACAGATGTGAAACCTTGCAGTAATCTGGGCCATTAAAAGTGATCTTTCTTCAGAATTTTTTCTTGCAAAAGAAATTATTTGTATTAGAATATTTTATTTGAACTCATACGTTTTTTTATTTCTAAATTTTAACAAGTAATAATAAAAGTGTCTTCTTTGATTTGTCTGTAAGAGATTTTCAAATACTCATTTCTGAAATCACACTTCTTATCAAAATATAATGTTTATTGATTTCCTCAATAAGTATTTTCTCGAATAAAAATGATCATCCAACCACGGATTTTTTTCAATAACTTGATCCAACAACCATTTTAGGAAAAAAAAATTCCATAGCTTTAATATTTTCAGAACCCAAAAAGGTTAATTTAATAATAGGGCTCAAGATATATAAGAGAAAAACACATACTTAATCACCTGTTTTTTTTGCACGTGACAGAAAATTTTGACCGTATTCAGTTCACGCCTTACCGAGAAATCCAAGAGGCTCACTACTTCCTTTATAACAGTACAGAAAAAAATGTCACGTATCGGGGTTATTTCCTTGTCTTTGCAGTATGATTACCACTGTCCAACCCGTTCGGAAGTGTGATATGCATAAGTAAAAACCTAATTACTCTAGTCCGCTCAGGTAACGTGCTGGTTGGGTTACTGGAGTAATGGAGAATGATTGATGTTATTGAGCCTTTGCCAAACTTTCTGTTTTGGTGTTTGTGTGAGGGAGTTCATACTGTATATGACTGATTGTGGAAATATATGCATGTAGATATGCACTAATGATATACATGAAAGACAAGCCTACAGAAATGAACGATTGAGAGTATTGATTCATTAGTGAAATTTAAAGAAAATACTTTTTTTTTGTTGCAAATATATGGTTATGAAGAAAAATATGAATAATTATCTTCAACTCGTGATCCCTTTTCTTCAATGGAAAATTTATTTAATATATTTAAACAATAGGACATTACGCAAAATATTTTATACTGAAAATTATAAAAATATTAATACAATAAAATAACAAAAACTCTTGAATTACGCTAGTGAAGCTTCAATGATTTACAAATTTAATAAAATACAAAAAATTTTAAAAAATAATTTTTTATCCCTTATATGACAACAAAATAGTCCATTTAATATTTCCAATGCTTGTATGCACTCTTTTGTAAAAGTAGGATCAGTGTAAATGAAAAACAGTAGTGTTTCCTTTAAAAAATCTCAATTTTTTTTTTTTTTTTTTTTTTGTAATAATTTCCATAGAAGAAAACCGAATTTCATGAAACTTGCAGACATTTTGGCAAAGTACAAGAGGAACATTATTTATAAATTTGAAATAGAAACATTTACATATTCAAAAGAAAAAGAAAACATGAGCCTTTAAGAAAAATATTTTAAGCGTATGCAAAAGAATATTTTTCATAAATAGGTAAATAACACAGGGGAATATATACAAGAAAAACAGATGAATATCGTTAAAATTCAGAACTATCTATGATGCAGGAATCTAATTTTTCCGATACATTCTGAAAGTAAAACTTACAGGAAAATTTGAGAGTTTAAGCATATTTTTACAAAATCAAATTAAAAGCATTTTGTCAAGCGTTTCTCCAGGGATTTGAAGTATCCAAAATTAAAAGTGTCCATCAAGACATGAAATAGGATGTCACTTAATCTGGACAGCCAGTTTAAAAAGTTCATAATTAAATCAAAACCATTTATGTTACATGGTGTTTTCAACTTAGTACATAAGTAATGTGTTGATTACAATGCTCGCTCACACGCGCTTTCGACATTGTCGAGAGGGTGAATAAGTATTAACGTCGCGGTATTCAGCTACTCGAGGGCCTTTAGTGACGAACTTCTTAATTTTGAACCATATCAACAGCCGAGGCCGACTCCTGAACTTGGACCCCCTCTACTAACATGCGCACCACCCCAACGGGTGCGACAAGCTTCTGTCAAGCCGGTTTGGTCCTCTGTCAAGTGACAAGGACGAGATACCTAAGCTGACAGCCCCTTTCCAAACTACCACACAATGACAGCAGGAGGACACTGAACTCAAAAAATTTAACGCGCATTAGCTATTTCTACACGCCGAGTCTTCAGTAATATCAGGATTCAAACTCATGCCATGTTAGCTACAAATTCGTGACCATAATCGCTAGGCTACCGTAGCGAGAAATGACCAATCGAATTTCAGATACAATTCAAATGCACTTTTGATGATTAAATAATATAATCAGCTGGGTTTTTTGCCTAACGATCAATTGAATTGAATATACACCAAACGGGAACGTTTAATAACTGATTAGTACATAACGGCAACTATTTAGAATTTTTGGCATTCAATACTGCGTGTGTTGCAACGGATAATAGGCAATTGGTTAAAAAAGTAAATCTCAGAAAATAATATTTCGACCTTCAAGTATGATGAGTTCAAAAAGAAATGCCCCATTGAGCGTAAGAAAATTATGGAACATTTCAAAAGTAAGAAACTTGGAGCATCCTACAAAGAGAACTTGAACCATCAATTGTTCAAAAATAGCAACACAAATACAGTATAATTCAATTTACAATTAGACGTATAAATTGCGGAGAATTGTAAACGCCTTTATTTACTGAATAGGAAGACATCTTTGAATGGATGTGTGATAGAAAATCAAGTTTGACTGCAAAGAATTTTTCCTTACAATTCCACTCTCTACTCTGTTAAAATAACCTCCAAGAAATAATCTGAAGATTCACAACACACTAAATGGGTGGCTTTGAAGTGGGAGTCAATCCGGTAGGACAGAATCCTCGACCTTCAGCTCCGTAAACACGTAACATACCTCTAGACCAAAATGTTCACTTCAGTCCGGAGGCTGTTACTGGCTTATATAGATACCATCGCTACAGCTTCATTCAGCAATGTGAGCTGTGAAAAGCTTTATGAGGATGTTTTAAAAGACGACATGATTGTATTTGAAAAAAATGTAAATTATTGTGCATGATTACTAGGGATTGCAAACCGGTTAAAACCGAAATAATTTTTTTTTTTGCTTGAATATACGTAACTTAATCGTAAGAACTAAAAGTCAATTACATATACACGACGTCCCTCATATAATAAGGTACTTGGTTTCAATACTACACTGTACAAAATTTATGATTATTATAACACCGATTCGATATTACATGGCACGAATTATTTTGAATTTAATATGACACAGTTTTGATAAAAAAAAAAACGATTTTAAAAAATTAAATATCATTTCCGATTAATAAGGGAAATATTCCCAACTGGAATTTTTTCAATTGCGTTCAATAAAAGTAATTCCCAAGCTTATTGCTACAGAAAATCTTTGATTTTCTTTTTGACGGTATGTGTTGAAAATATATTCTTTATTTATCTTGTAAATGGCAACGTTAACCATAAAATTGTATTTCATTTTTCTATTATTATTTTATTCGTATTATGTCTTGTTTCGATGAGTAGGATGAGTGAGTGATAATTTCAGCTATCATAAAATTGTCTACCTTAAGAGTTGATTGGTACGCATTGCCATGGTTTATACTATTTTAAAGTATTATGTAACATAGTTTCAATACAACTTGGTACATATTGTTCTGATTTATATTATGTGAATGAATAATTAATTATAGGAATAAATAAAATAGCATTTAAATGAATAAATAAATTAATTTAAAAGTCTACTATAACACGGGTTTGATATAGCACGGTACGATTTAACCGTGTTAATAAGGGATGCCTGCATATTTTTTAAACGATATAAATAATTTTACCTGTATTAAAATTTATGAAATATTTGTATTGTAGCTTACTTAAAGTAAAATAAAAAGAAAAAATTTAATATATTTCAAAACGACGGAATGCAACTCTTTTGAACAATTTTAACACACAGTAAGTTCATATTTTTTTCGATCTGAAGTTATTTCTGTGTCAGAATACGTTCGTGTTTGAAATACGACATGTCGAACGCCTTAGTTTTTATTGAAAAACATTTTTATTAAAAAACAACATTTATGAGTGATATTTTATGTTAATTTTCTATTCTTTTCACACATCACGAAATACTAATGTTTTTTTATTCTTTTGTATAACCCTTAAATGAAAAAAGAATGTCTAATCGTGAAATTGTTTTGTGTACTTAAGTTTATTTTGCTTGGTTTATAGATTCAATATATTTAGGGTAGGTCTTTTTGTATTTTTATAAAGCTATAATCGTATTTAATTTTTATTTAGAAACCCAACTAAACACCGGATAATCGGTTTCTCATTTTATGTATTTCCTAACACCTGGTTAAAATTTTATTGGAATTTTCCGAATCTTAATACATAAATAAATTTGTAAACGAACAATTTCTCAACATGTATATAAAATGCAAATTAATGTTTATGTAAAATAACATTTTCTGCAAAGAAGCCTTAATGTGTCTTTTACAGTAAAAATTAATATAATAACAGTATTATTTTTAGAAACACGGTAATAATTGATCTGGAAAAATAAAAACATTTCTCCCCCTCTTTAAAAGTGGGAAAAAATAATTACGAACACTCCTAAAAGATATTAGTAGCAAAATTAATCATTCAAATTTAGATTCTATCAAAAAAGAAGAAAAAAACTTTTTATCAACGCGAAAAATAATATATTTCATAAAAGATAAGTATCCATTAAGATTTACTTTTTAAAGAAATTGCACAGAAAAATGAAATATGTAAGCAAATTTTTTTATAAGGGCACATATTCAAGAATGAAAGGTAAGTTAAAAGAAAATTTTATTTCCGCAGAAAAAGGCGCATAATTGGGCTTTCATAGTAAGTTTGATACGATATTTTATTTTTAATTCAATTTTCACAAGAGTCAAGAGAGAGACTGTATTAAATTTTAAAGATTAATATAACTTTTAGAAAAATTAAAATATTTTCTAATTCTAAGTAGGTTAATAAAGAATATTCAGTATCTATATATGGCATCATTGAACTACTAATTAAGGTATCCGACTACGTTCGGAACCGTGATTTTGCAAAAGCTTGTTAATGGATAATATTTATGAAATTTACTGTTATTTAGATTAGAAAATGTATATAAAATTGTTTTAAGAATAGTATTACAATAAAAAATTATTTAAATACAATATTTCGGCAAAAAATTAACTTAAAATAACTTTTCAAAATATTCTCCTTTTGTGAAAAATGCTTCTATTATAATAATATTTTACCTGTATGTAGCTCAGACCTCTGTACAGAGGCTAAACTACACAATTTTTGAAATATATAACTTAGAAGTGGGTTTATCCATGTATTACGACAACAGAGGGGAGAAATTAAGAAAAAAAAACGCTGATAATTATTTTAATTGGTTGTAACTCTGAAAATAATGTGAATTTTTCAAAAATCATAGCTGAGCCTCTGTATAGATGTCTGAGCTATATACAGGCAAAATATTATTATAATAGAAGCATTTTTCACAAAAGGAGAACATTTTGGAAAAAGGTTATTCTAAGTTAATTTTTAGCCGAAATATTGTATTTAAATAATTTTTTTTGTCAAAATGTCCTTGAAACAATTTTATACATGTATTCTAAGCTAAGTGACACTAAATATCATGAAAATGATCCATTTATGCGCTTTTTTAAAATCATGGTTCCGAACGTAGTAGGATACCTTAAGACTTCTTACATTGTTGATTTGCAATCTTGGTTTTCAAAGATAACAAAATATATTTCCAATACCTTAAGTAGTCTGGATTGAGAAATTCTAGTGATTTAAATTAGCAAGCTCCATTTCGGTTGATTTGCACCCTGAATTTCGCACACTGATTCCACCAAATACGATTCTGCTGAATAATAATGGGTATAAGGTGCACGTATGAAAAGGAACCCTGATTCAAAATCCTTTCAGAGAGTTCCTTGAAAGCTAGGCGGAGGAAATACCATGGACAATGTGTCGTACTCCTAATAAGACAGGATATCGAAATTATAAAATCCAAAGCTATTAACATAAGAATACACAGCTTGAAACTTTGAGGCA
This sequence comes from Trichonephila inaurata madagascariensis, assembly GCA_019973955.1. Lineage (NCBI taxonomy): Eukaryota > Metazoa > Arthropoda > Arachnida > Araneae > Nephilidae > Trichonephila > Trichonephila inaurata. The sequence continues at coordinate 134,143 of BMAV01005633.1, read as the reverse complement.
CACAGACAAACCATGATGGAAGTGCGATTGGCTGATTTTATAAGCTCAATAGTTTGGCCAAGCTGCACCAAAAAAGCATTAATTTGCGATGAAACTTGTTTTATTTAGACATATTTTTGTACTTTGAATAAAGGATGGAATGATTGTTGTTTTATTCAATTTCTACTGTTAGTTCACTCTCTCCTTATATATATATATATATATAATCTTTTTCAAATTTTCAATCTTTAATATATAAAATACTTTTTATTCATCATTCGAGTTCAAATACATTTTTTAAACTTGCAGTGGATGACACTTGAGGTTAATGTAGTTTTTTAAAAAATATTTTTTCATTAATTAACTATTACCACTTTTAATTTTATCTTTATTCAGCGTTATTTCTAACGAAATTACAACTGGCTGCAACAGATGGCGCCAGTACGTTTTACTAACGTAATAGGAATTGACTTTAAAAAAATCATATTACTCGTTAAAGTACGTTTGAGTAAATGTTTATTAACGTTGTAATGTAAGCAATATGAGGTCCCTCCGTGTATGGGAGCGATATATGCTAAATCTGTGAGAGCCCTAACTTCCTTTTGTTGGTGTGATATGGTAGTTAGGAGAGGGGGGTACCAGCTCAGGTGCCATCTTTGTCACTTTACCGTGGTTCAGAATTACGAGGTCCGTCACCAAATGCCCTCGTGTAGCTCTACAGTGCTACGTTAATATTCACTCACTCACTTACTCACCCATTGGAATTTAAAAGGAACTTATAAATTCCCCTACAATATTTTTTTTTAAAAAAAGTAAGATTATTTTTCCAATACAGTAAGTGTTATTTTACTATTTAGCAATATATTTACATAATAAATTACCAAAAAAAAAAAGTGAATGAAAATAATTTTACCAGTTTAGATACTCGTTTAAAATTCTTCACAAATAACAGCCTAACCGGATCTAGAACCATCTAACACACACCACTATACAGATTTCAAGATTTCTGCTCTGTTATCTATTCAACTAAGGTTAGTATACAGAATCAGTCAAACTATTGGATGACAAATGCAGCAGTGTTATTAAAAACCCTAAGAACGTTATGTAAATGTTTTAAAAACTGACAAAAATGACGCATTTTATATTTCAATATGCGTAGTGTATTAAAATGTATTTTCTGTGTTTCATGAAACAGTTTTGCGAATGATTTTTTATCATTCGTGTTTAAATTACATTAAATTTAAACTATTTTTTGTGAAGTTTATGCGTTAACTTAAAGATAAGCCTTTTTTTTTTCTTACCAGTCAAATAACGTAACTATTGTCCTTGATGAAAATATTAATTAATCTAATAAAAGTGTTTCTTATAATTAAAATATTTAATAACACAGAACTATAAGTATTTTTTTCCATTTTATTATGAAATTAGTACCATAGATTGAGTTGATTTTTTTTATTATCTGGCACGCGGACCGCTACCTAAACTTTCACACCATGTAGCTCCTCTACACGGCAAATCATCAGTAGCATCAGATGAAATTCGTACAAATTGTTCATGAAATATAATTTTAAAATATTTAAGCATTTGTTACGTAATAATTTGTTGTGTTGTGGTTAATGCCACCTGTCTTACGTAGTCAGAACGAGGCCCCCGAAATTCATCGGGGCAAGGGGCTAGAGGTACGCCTGTCGTTGGCCTAGGCCTTGAGCACTATACACAGGTGACAGTACGAATTAGCTCTACGAAATTCTCCGAAGGGACGATAGATGGCGACACCACCTATCTCCATCTCCACAATTTTGCCATGGGACTGGAGAGAAATATTCTCCAGTCCCCTGCACTTGTGATTCAGCCCACAAGACTTTCGGACCGACTGATTTAACGAGCATGTACTTCGTGTGTACTCGGAGGGTATTTGGTGGCATCGGGCATCGAACCCAGGCCTTCCGGTCTGGAGTCCGATGCTCTAACCACCAGGCTACCCACGGCCATCATTTACCTATATGTTATGTCTCAAGGAAAATCTCATTATTGCAAATAATTGTGCCTTATCTTAATATATTTTCCTGCTTAATTAAATATACAACCTCTGGCAATAAATTTCGGTGAATAGTTCTGTAACATTAACGTAGATGAAATATTAAAGTTACCTTACTGCCCTTCGAAATAGTTACCTCCCATAACTATGCACCGCTGAGATCTGCTGTTTAAGTTCTGGAAACTTTGCAAAAAGTCTTCTTTTGAGATGAGTTCAAAAGCCTCGTTACATCTCGTTGGATGTCAGAAAGGTCATCAGATCTCTTTCCTTTTCAAGCAAATTTGAGTTGTGGATATAGGTCACTCTATGTTTTGCCGATTTGTTTCAGATTCATACTTCAGACATCAGGACTGATCCTTAGTTATAATACAATTCAAGAAACTTGGTGTCACATTCGCCGTTTCAATAAATTCCTGTAAAGACTCTAAGCGTGCCTGCTTCTGATCGTCAGTCAAGTATGTGGCACAAGACGACAACACCTTTTTCTCATCCCCAAATTCTGGGTAACAATTTATCGCACGGATTCACGGTTATTCGGCAGTTTATCAGCTATCATGCGCGTACTTAATCGACGAACTTTTGAGATTATTTCTTCACTTTCTCAATTTTTTCATCAATGACGGGGGTTGTCAGAAACCCTTTCCCAGACTTCTCAAAAACGGGAATGAACCCCTCGTACACACATTTCATGAACAGTGCCTGATCTTAATCACGTACCAACATCGCATGAGTTTCTTTCGGTGTCTTGCCAAGCTTAAAACAAAACTTTCAACTGATCTTTTGTTCGTTCTCATTTTCCTGTTTTCAGTAAGAACCGACGCACTAAAGAAGTATTCGGTAAAAAACAAGCCTTACATGGAACACAAACGATGCTCAACTGAACAAAGATGAAGACAGGTGATCAACACCTGCCACTACGCATGTGCAGCGTTTTGTTTCGCCAGTGTTGCCATATCGACCACTCTGACTTCATTCACCGCATTTAATTGTCAAAGATTGTAATATTCACACACACAAATAGAGTTTATCTACCTGTACAAGAGAAAGGCAGATCTCCGGAACTATCAGACATACAGGCTTAAAGTTTCACATACATATTTCTTTTGTTGAGTAGAGATCCAATAAGAATAGGCTTTGCGGAAATCGACTCTCAAGGAGAACTTGCAGGGGCGTAAGTGAGTAATATGCTTGCTTATAAGATTTTCAATATCTGTACTTTTTCAGATCAAGACGCGAGGATTATAGGAATGTTTAATACAATCGAAATTTTAATGCTAGGCATGTATATCAATAACTTAAAACAATATACAGTAATGACCCGAACTTAGGCGATAGGAGGGACAAAGTGATAACCGCGTAAATCGAAGCCGCGTAAGTCAGAGTATAATTTCGAATATAAATTATTTTTAGTTGAGACCCGGAGACGAAAGATAACAGTCATTTTAGAAAAAAAAAATATTTAATAAAACCTTAGATAACACAGATACAAAATCATAAGCCGAAGTTATTTTGATGTTGTGATGTTTTCGCGCCTCACAGATGCAAAATAAGCTTTTTTGTCGATAGCAAAACACTGTTCCTATGCACACGTGTTCCCCTAAATATTGCGGTTTCCTTTCATCTGACACCACACCGAAACTGATGATCATGAGAAACCCAACGGCAGAACACACGTGCAAGCTGAAATTCCGAGTGTAATTCGAGTTGTCAGAAGGCAACCACATGACCCCGACAGTGGAGAAGTGGACAGAGAATAGATGATTGAAAACACCAAAGAGAACGCTTGTGTTGCCTCCGTTCTCACAAATAACATGTTCTAAACTCTAATGCAATAATCAAAAGAATGAAAAAATTCTACCTAAATGTATAAATACAGTAATTAAAAGCTTTGACGCGTAAATAAATCAATTATTTAAATTCTTAACTCTTACGCCACTATTAATTTTCTCTAACGTCACAATGCAGGTTTCATAAAATCTAACGTGGCAATCTGCCGTCTCAAAGATTTTTTCTCAATTAAAATTTTCTCATTTGTATGCTAATAATTTTTTTTAATTCATTTTTTTGTTGAAAAAGATCTTTTCTTCATGGGAGTCTATAAATCCAAAAATTAGTATGATTGATTGATTGAATATTAACGTCGCATTGTTCAACTACACGAGGGCTTTTGGCAAAGGACCACATAAATTTGAACAATGGTCAAGTGACGTGGACGACACCTGAGCTGGCACCCCTTCTCCTAACTACCACACCAAAGGGAGGACGTTTCACCTCTCGACAGATTTAACGTGCAGCGCTGCCCTACACGGCGGGTCTTTAGTGGTACTGGGCTCGAACTCGTGACAAGGCAACCACGGTCTGATACCTATACCACTCGGCTACCGCGGCCACCATAAAATTAGTAACCCTTCATCAAAAGCAATCCGAACACACGCGTTGGGAGTACTTTTTAAGAAAATAGTATATTTAAACAATAAATGCTTTTTAGGGCTCAAAATACCAATAAATATTAATATTTAACTAACACTATTTAAAATAAATTGCTTAAATTTTAGAAAAATCCCAATTATAAATGAACTTTTAGTAATATTTTTGAAAAACTTCAAAGCAGTTAGAGAAAAAAAGTAATGAACTTATATTACTAAGAGTATTACACTAAAACACAAATTAGATGCATTTATCTAGAAAATGTACTAAAATTTTAATGTTTTATTAAAATTTGAAAATTTTAGAGCTGATTGAATAAACATAATAAGAAATAAATTCTTTATGGGACCATTATTTAAATAACAAGCCATAACTCAAAAAATATTTACACAATAAGAAATATTGTAGTACATTCTCTAGAAAATAACAAACATGAGGTTCAAAAAGTTTTATAGAAATGCATTTGTAATATTTTGAGTTATCAGTCTCGACATGATACATTTTAAGCAATTTAAATGCCTATTTCTGTGTGGTAGAACAGACCCATTCTTTCGGTTTTTCTAACTTTATAAAATTGATTGTAACTTGGCCTCTAGACAGTGTAGAAATAAAATAAAGTATGTTTTGTAAAGCCAAAAGATAGCTCTATAATAAATAAAATAAAAAAATCTGTCTTGAACGAATTTGGTCATTTTCAACGTGTTCGGATACCTTACTGAGCCCTCTGTGAAATTCCAAACACAATGTCATTCAAACTTCAGATTGCACTGCTTCAAAGATCTTCGTCCTTAGACCCAGGGCTTCTCCTTCATTTTAATGACATAACCGCCTCTCAAACTTCCGTAGATATAATACGTATAACAAACACGATATAGCAATTATAACATGTAATAGCACAAACTGCGCATGTAAAAAATAAATACAAAATAAATTATTAAGGCTAAACATCGATTCCTCTCTACACGTTTAAACATGTACATTAGCTAAACAGGAAACACATAGTGAGTAATCGAGTTGTGTAGCGCTCAAACAAAATACGAGTCGATTAGATTTGAAAATCGTGTAACTTCGAAATCTAGCAAGTCGAGGTATTGCTGTATAGTCATATAACTTCACGAAATACCTAGTGAAGCGGGTGGGTAACGTCTAGTATTTTTCAATTCCTCTACTCTTAGTTCACTCTCTCCCTATATATATATATATAAAATAAAAGTGAAGAAGTACCAAAACCTACAGTGCTAAAGCAGGAAGAAATTGGAATTCACCAGACACAACAAATGTAGATACAAAAAAGTCTTTGGACTAAACTGGAGACCTATTATGATTTCTAAAGCTGTCGCTGAATTAGGCCCTCGAATTAGGGTTAGCAATGCTTTATGTATCCAACCTTCACCGTACAGCAGAAACTTTCGACATAATAGGGGAAAAAAAACCCAAGTTGACAAGTTAAGCCTAATACAACACGTGGAAGAAAAACCTGATAATATATTATTTCCATTCTTATATTTTATATATAAAAACCCTATTATAATTTTAATTTCTCATGATTGATGTTAATACAGTATTTTTCAAATATTAATTCATTAATATTAAATTTTATTTCTTCTAATTTTAAATTTATTCTGCGTTATTTCTGACGAAGTTAGAACTAGAACCAACAGATGATGCCAGTAAGTTTATCTAACGAATTTTTTCTTGGCTTCAAATATATATATATTTTTTAACATGAAATTGATGACACTTGATGTTGGTACAGTTTTTTCAAATACTTATTCATCAATTAAATCTAACTAAAATAAAATTTTTCCTTGTTGACCTAAGTAGAAAAATTGACTTTAAAAAAAATTAAAGTATTTGTTATTCTTAACTATACAAAAGGAAAACAAAGATATGAGAATCACAGCAAAAAATAATTTTATTCCGATATCGTTTTAACTATACATAACCGAAAAAATTTGAATTTATTACAGCCAATTTCTGAACAGTCTAATAAAAAATTAAACATAAAACGTGTCTCGAGCAAGCAATTTTTTTCGTAGTCTCTAGCAATACATTACTTTATAAAACCTAGCTTATATTTACATTTTAAGTACTTACATTTTAACAGTTAAAATATTCCTGAAAAATGTTACACTTTATAGATATTCAGAAGGGAGAACGTCCTTAAAAGAATCGAACAAATGAAATGAGAATAATTTCGAATTCAGTGCAGTTCCACTTTATTTTCCAAGAAATAATAAAAACAAATTTAAAATATCTTTCTTTTCTAGAGAAATTGAAGAAATAAGATTTCGAGAAGTTCCTGCATAAGTGAATTTCTTATTTCTTCACGTCTTTATTTTCCTTATTAAAATAAGATGGTGGCTTCTTCGTCTTTATTTTAAATTGTTCTGCTTTATAAAGTGAAACTGATTTCTGAAACAGTTGAAAGATGTTCTGTGAGGTTGGAGTTAGATTAGTAGGGGGATTGCTCTCCATTTTTTATTTGGCTTTTGGTCACTCAGGTAATACGAACCTAGAATTCAGCTTTAGAATTTTAATTTGTGGTAACTTGCAAAGACAAAAAAATATTTCTTTTAAGAAACCAAAATTCTTATTCTACTTTAAACCTTTATCTACTGAATTCTGATATACTGCAGTTATTTTCATGCAATATTTTTTTTAATCGCTGCATTGAAAATTAAGGGATATACATAAACAAAGTACTCAACTTTGGAAAATTTAATCCGTTCGAGCTAATAAATTAATTAAAAATATGAAACTGTAAAATTAATTAAATAAACTGTACACTTAAAAGAAATGATCAAATTGTTTCTAAGGTCTTAATCAACATACAAAAAATAGGACACACTTTTTCTATTGATTTTAACTATTTTTAGGAACAAAAATGACAATCATTGCAATCCGGTGAAAACGCACAGTTTCTGCTATAAAACTATTCGCTTTCCCCGCTAAAATGCTCATCGTAGAACCCGTGCTGCCCTGTATCTTAGAAAAGTGGATTTAAAAGAATATTTCTGCTAAGTATCATCAGAGTATTCATAAAATTGTTTATTCTATGTAATTTTAAAGTAAGTGGCAATTATAAGTACCGTCGGAAGATAAAGTGTCAACTATATCTTTTAGCTAGTTGAAATACCTTAAGTTGAGAAGAAGTTTAATATTTGTTTATTATTCATTACTTTTGTTTATTTTATTAAAATTTTTTGTTATTAGGCTAAAGTATATGTCACATATGGCAAATGTATTTGAAAAACGTTTCTATTAAAACAGAAATTTAAGATCAAAGCTTTGAGAGAGACATTTTTTTCTCTGTAAGTACTCATTTTCTAAATTATTTTCAATACCTATTTTTTGAAGCATGTTTTAAATAAAAAAGTTCAGTTCACAAAAAAAGAATAAAAACTTTAAAAAATAATAATAAATTAATTATATGATGCGTAACTCAGACACGAAAACCTTAATAATCCTCCGAAATTAATAAAACTTCATAAATTTCAAATAATAATAATAATAAAAGGCTTTTTTTAAATCTTTAGTTCTTAACCTGGAAAGGTCTTTAACCTCGCGAATAATACAAGGTTATTTGGGTTTGAGTTTGAGTGAATATTAACGTCGCACTGTTCAGCTACACGAGGGCTTTTGGCGACGGACCACGTAATTTTGAACCATGGTCAAGTGACGTGGACGACACTTGAGCTGGCACCCCCCTCTCCTAACTACCACACCACACCAACGGGAGGACATTTCAGCTCTCGACAGATTTAACGTGCATCGCTGCCCTACACGGCGGGTCTTTAGTGGTATTGGGCTCGAACTCATGACATGCCTGCCATGGTCCGATACCTTAACCACTGGGCTACCGCAGCCCCTACAAGGTTATTTGGAGAAGTACACTTACACAAGCCTTGTGATCAGAGTTCGGGGAAAAAAATTATGCTTGTAATTTGTATAAATTTGGATATTTTCATATTATACTTTCTTTATAGTTGAGAAGGTTTATTTATGTCGCAATATGAAACAACACGAGGGCTATTGGCAACGGACCTCTATCACCTCGGTAATTTTGAACCATGATCATGTGTCAAGGACCACACCTGGGTTGGAAATCAACTCTCCTAGCTTCAACACCACACCAAGATGAGGATTTTGAGCCTCGACAGATTTAACGTGCATCCGCCTCTACACGGCGGCTGTTCAGCAGTCCTAGTGCTCGAACTCATGACATGCTGGGTGACCGCCGTGGCCTAGTGGTCAAGGTAACGGTTGATTGATTGAATATTAACGTCGCACTGTTCAGCTGCACGAGGGCTTTTGGCGACGGACCACATAATTTTAAACCATGGTCAAGTGACGTGGACGACACATTAGCTGGCACCCTCTCTCCTAACTACTACAACACACCAACGGGAGGACGTTTCAGCTCTCGACAGATTTAACGTGCATCGCTGCCCCACACGGCGGGTCTTAATTGGTACTGGGATCGAACTCGTGACAAAGCAAGTCACGATCCGATACCTATTCCACTCGGCTACCACGGCCACGTCAAGGTAACGGACTCGTGGCTGATGTGTCATGAGTTCGAGCCCAGTTCCACTTAACCCGTTATCTGCCGACGGTACTTGTAAGTACCACTCACACTTCACACACACAAAATTACATAGAATAACTTACTTAGAAGGAATATTCTTTGAAATCCACTCTTCTAAGATATATGGCAGCCCGGGTTTTAGGATGTGTATTTTAGCGGGGAAGGCGAATAGTTTTATAGCTGTAATTGCGTTTTCGGCTGACGTCATTGTCAGCGGATTGTGAAGATTATCATTTTTGTCCCGAAAAAATAGTTAATGTCAGAATTTAAGTGTCTTATTTTTTTTGTATGTTAATGAAGACCTTAAAAAATGATTTGACAATTTTTTATAAGTGGACAGTGTATATAATTAATTTTACAGTTAAATATATTTCATTGATTAATTTTTTCTAACAGATTAAATTTCCCAAAATTGAGTATTTTGTTTATGTGTATCATTTAACTTTCAATGTAGTGATCCAAAAAAATATTGCATGGAAAAAACTTCAGTAAATCATAATGTGGTAGATTAAGAGTTAAGACCCACCGTGTAGAGAAGCGATGCACGTTAAATCTATCGAAAGCTCAAACGTCCTCCCGTTGGTGAGGTGTGGTAGTTAGGAGAGGGGGATGCCAACTCAAGTGTCATCTTTGTCACTTGAACATGGCTCAAAATTACGAAGTTCGTCACCTAAAGGCCCCGCGTAGCTGAACAGTGCGACGTTAATATTCACTCTGCAACCATAACCACTAGGATACAACTTTCCTCTTTATAGGTGGAATTATTCATAAGAGTTTATATATATTAAATATTAGAGAAAGATTTTTCTTAACGTCGCATTTTAAAGCTGTAGAAGAGCTATTGGTAAAGAACCCAATTTTAAACTTCTGTCAAGTAACGCGGTTGACATTTCAGCTGGCTCAGACACACTCAAAACTTGCACACTACGTCAATGCACGAGCGAGTAACGGTGGTATTCTCAATCGCGAGCTATTGAAAAGGAAACTCACGGATTGGGTAACTCTCGCTCGCCGATAACTCGCGGATAATTCTCCTTTCTTATTCTCGAACTGACGATTACCGAATCCGTGAGTTATGCTTGGGCAAGATGTTACAGTCGTGATTGCACACTAATAATCACGTGACATATTCTTTGTTACGTCCATCTTTTCTTACAAACAGATTCGCGTGATCGAAATCCCCGAGTTACCCTCCGAAATCAGTGGGTTACCTTTGGATGAATAATCCGTGGATTTGGCGCGATCCGCCATTGAGAATAATGATGTTTCGCCAATCTGCGAGTTACCTCCGGTTCGGGGATAACCCGAGGTTAACTCGCGATTGAGAATACCACCGTTAGAGTTCTATTTACGTCACACTATAAAGCTGCACGAGGGCTATTGGCAATATACCACGTAATTTTCAACCATAGTCAAGGGACGAGGAAGACACCTGAATTAGTACCCCTCTCTCGCAACTTCCACAGTATCTTCGCAATAGGAGGATGTTTGAGCACCGACATACTTAAAGTGCATCAGTTCCCTCCGCACAGCGGGCGTTCAGTGGTACTAGGTTCATACTTATGACATGTGAACCACGAGTTCGGGACCATGATCACTAGGACGTCAATGTGCAAATTTTGAGCATTGATAGACTTAACGAACATCAGCCCCACTAAATGAATGATTTTTAGTGACGTTTGAACTTGAACCACGATTCGGCGACACAAAAATTCCGACCCTGGCCACTTGGCTACCGTAGCCATGGGATAAATATTGAAGTCAGCTTGAAAGATTGGAAAATTAATCTGAATGTTTTTCCCCAGCTTGAACATTTCTCTATGGCTTTAAGCAAATCTTTTCAAAATTCATATTGAAAACAAATCTTTAAAACAGTCATAATTTTGGACTGTTTAACATCTTTTTTTTTCAACTATGTTACTTTTTATGTATTTTGATATTCATTTTTTATATGGATACCATAAATATTTAAAGCATATGCAATCTTAAAGTCATACATATTTAAGGTAAATATATATATAAATTTTCATTATATTTAAAAAAAAACATGTGCTTTGAAATTAAATTTACGTTTCTGCACTTATGTAATTCATTTCTCAATGTAAATAGCTCCAGGCACTTTGATATTTGCATAATGTCTTCCTTAAACTTTGTTTTTTCATCGTTAAAAATTCAATTTCTTTTACGTTTTCTAAAATTAAATAATACACGCTCAGCGAGAATATTGTGAACATATTAATCGTATTTTCTTGTGAAAATAAAATCAAATGTAATTCGAATGAATTGTATTACAAAAACAAATGAATAAAAATAAGGCTTTTCTTTTTCTATCGGCTTATTTTTTTTTTATGAATAAGTGAAATGAAAATGAAATTCGAACAGATTTCGTTTCAAGAAAATGCGTTATTAAAGGTATATAATTTTTCGTATTATTTATATTTTCGCAGAAGAAAATGGTTAGTTTTTATTTGAAAACATGATGCGTAGATTTATTAAAATCAGTCCCAAAGCATCCTTCTGTCTGTTACCTCTTTTTAAGGCTATAATAATAGTTTTTTTAATTAATCTATGACATATAACTTTTGAATTCAATATTACTTTTATACATTCCTTTCGGCCAATAGAAATATGTATATAAGCGTACATTTTTAAATATATGCTGCTGTTTGTAAAAAGAGCAAAACTATGAAGGAGTCATCAGAATTAAATGATGTCAAACAGATGTTGAATGTCTGCTTGTAGAAGAGAATGCCATATTGCTTGTATGCGCAACCAGAGTTCGTCTTTTGAAGCTGTAGGACGTGAATCATGATAGAGACAACGACTAACTAAATCCCACTCATTTTCAATAGGTGACATATACAGCGAATATTAGGCCAATGAAAAAGTTGCATGTGTTGGGCTGAAAGGAAGTCTTGAACGTTCCTTGCAACATATGGACGTGGATCATCTTTTTGAAAGATAGCTCCAGGGACCCCTTGAAGGAAGGGAACGATTTCAGATTCTAGCACTTCACGGACGTACCTGTTACTATTTAGATTACTCTCAATTTGTAGCAGCCGAGATCGTCGATGATAGGAAATCTCACCCCAGACTCTATATCCGGTAGTTTGACCACTATGACGTTTGATAATACTCTCTAGAAGGCAGCGTTCGCCGGCATAGCGTCTAACACGAACGGGGCTGTCATGTTTCCACAAATCAAAGCGGGATAAGACTATTTGCTGCCAATCAGCCCTCCAGGCTCTGTGTTCATTAGTCCATTGAAAATGCAACTGTCGATGATTTGCCTTGAGGGAATCCCGAAAAATTAATCCTTGCAGGCAATCCACGATGCAGCAGACATCGACGAATTGACAAAGCCGACATTAATACACATGTAGCAGTCGACCAACGTGTTGTCAACTGCCTGGAAGTAACTGTACAATCATTCACCGTCATGCGGATCAGGTGTCTGTCATCGCGCGCTGATGTCACCTTTCGCCGTCCACTTCCAGTTTTTCGAGTTGTCGGGTGCTCATCGGTCTACTGCTTCCAAGCTCGCATCACTGTAAGACTGTTCCGCTGCAACCGAGCTGCTAATGGGCGACAGAAAAATCCCCCTTCGCGAAGGTCAATGATTCTCCCCCACTCAAACTCCTTAAGTTGTTGAAATTTCACCCTATTTCGTCGTGGAGGCATACTTAGGTCCCACTAAACGTTCGCCACTAACGTCCCGCGACAGCCCTCTATATATACACTTCCAGCGTCAGTCTTATAGGGCGCTGCTCCCCCCACGCATGCATGGTGACTCTGAAACTTCACTACTTTGCATAACCATCCCATAATTGATATTTTCTGCAAATTTCATTTCATTCGGATGACTCCTTCATGGTGTTGCATTTTCAACAGCAATTTTATGCTGCTACTAATATTAACAACTAAATGCTTTTTTAAAAATCACTGTTTGTTTTTTCAAAAAAATCTAATAATATTGCTGAGAGATAGCAACAAAGCCTTATAATTGTACAAAATCTGACTATGCAAGAATTTCGCATATAAATAGTTACTTCCAAATGATTTTAACCCTTTATCTACCGCATTATGATTTACTGCAGTTTTTCTCGTACAATATTCTTTTTTGGATCACTACATTGAAAATTAAGGGATATACATAAACAAAACACTCAACTTCGGGAAATTTAATCCGTTTAAACTAATTAATTAAAGATACTCCACTGTAAAATTAATTATATATATATATATATATATATATTTACATTGTTCACTTAAAATAAAGAGTTAAATCGTTTTCTAAGGTCCTCATTAACATACAAAAAAAGAAAAAAATAAGACACTTAAATTTTGATATTAACTATTTTTTCAGGACAAAAATGATAATCTTTGCAATCCGCTGAAAACGTAATTTCTAATATAAAACTATTTGCCTTCCCCGCTAAAATACTCATCATAGAACCCGTGCTGCCATATATCTTGGAAGAGTGGATTTCAAAGAATATTCTTGTTAAGTATTGTCAGAATATTCGTAAAATTGATTATTCTACCTTATTTTAAAGTGAGTGGTGCTTATAAGTACCGTCGGTAGATAAAGGGTTAAATTTAGAAATTTAGAGAACGGAAATATTTTTCGTAATTTATATTCCTGAAAGCAGCAAAAATCAGCTGTGATCATCTCATTTATAACATGTAAAATGGAAACGTATATTTTTAACGGAAAAAGAATTCGAGCAAAAAATAATTTTAGGGTAAAAAAAAAAAAATCTTACAGATTTACATCTACTATAAAGTTATTTAAGATCTTCATTTTGGAATATTTTTGCTACATTTGTATTTGGTCCAGGACATTAAATAGATATTTGAACTAAAATACTCAGTGGGGCGGTTCTTTGGGAGTAAATGGTAAGTTTTGCTGATAAACTTTAATTAAAGTTGGTTTTTTCCTCTTACAAGAAACAAACACACATGTATAAATAAATACACAATAGCAGATTAAATATGCCACAGATATTGAATACACAGTCATTCAAGTTTTCAAACTCCCTATCACATAATGTAGATGAAACGCAATATCCCCGTCATATATTTGAATCCAACGTTGCATCCCTACATCATCCTTTAAAGTTTTCTCTCGTGAAATTATCATCTTAAAGAATGCAAGAATTTTTTTAGGTGCTTCTTTTTTTGTCACCAAACTTGACGAACTGCGTAAAAGGAAGATAGTGTAATTTAGTTATATAACGTTTATTAAGGCTTGCGTTTAGTCAAGGCTCAAGATTAGACGTCGACTTGTGAGAGATTTGACTCTCTGTCTTGCCCACCTAGAGAAGTGGGAGGAAGGGAAGAAATACCAGACATATTTAAAATCAATCTATTTATTGATCGAACAATTTACCAACTGAATGCAAGTAATTTCAACAAGAGACTGTCTCAATATAAGCAATATATGTGGATTAACAGCAAGATGTACGAAGCACGAGAGGACTATAATTATCGATCCTATTTTTCTAGGATTAATTCTACTGTCTCAAATATTTGAACACTAATTAAATCTTAATCACCATTCATCACTTTAATTCTTTCGTCTATCTAATATTTGGAATACGACTATAAATTTGAATGATACCTAATCAGTAGTAATCTCACCTGTCTCCTGACTTTCTCTCTCTCTTCTCCCATCTAGCTAGAAAACCTAGACTATGTATAGTAGACTTAATTAAAAAATCGCAGTTTTACTTCGAAGGGTTGGTTGTGAATAAACGCGAATTGATAGCCCAAAGATTCCCCAAGAGGATTAATAGAAAGTACCCGAATAGATCCATCTCAGACTCAGTAAGAACTTAAACTTCCATCTATTCTGATGTCCAACATATATTATTGCCTTTTGTTCCCTTTATGTCAGTGCTTCTCAAACTTTCAATACTTACGACCCAACAATCAACCATAATTTTCATCGCACCCCCCTTCAGACAAATAACAATGTATTGAATTCAATATAACTTTGACACTAAAGCTACAATACTACACAACGACTTTTTCTTGTGCTACCGGCGTAAATAAACGTCATTAATTACCCCGGACGTATATATACGTCTTTCCGAAGTACAATATTTTCTGTACACTGCTATCCATAAAATTAATCCAAAGTCTTTGGAATGCAAAAAAAAGGACCTTGACCGGTTTGCGGAGAATCATAGGATTTCTTTATTTATACCTTTTCCTCCCCTTTCCCCAATACATCACATACGCTGGCCTACGTGGAAAATGGTGGCATTGGGGAACGAATCGAATAACTTTTAATCGGCGTTTAAGGGATTAATTATAAACAGTAAAAATTATCGAGATAAAGTGTTAATTTTTTCATATAACGTTATACATAACAAGCCCATGGGGTCACTGGTTATTATTAAAATTGTTCTTAACTTATCGTATTGTTAAATTAATTATAAAATACATTGTGCAGTAAGGTTACATATAAGTATTATATTAGGACAAATGTTAATGTTATTTTTTATTATGTCAGAACGTGTTTTGTTTGCTTACTTTCAGTAAATTAATAATTTGTTTTAAAAAATAATTTTTTGTTTTCGATTTTTCAATATGCTTGCGCCCCCCCTTGTAGAGTTATCACGCCTTTTTAAGTGGGCGTGCCCCACAGTTTGAGAAACATTGCTTTATGTAGAAGCTTATTCCTGTTGTTTCTTTAGATGGAGAATTGAAGTGTGATGAGATGATCTATCTAATGCATACTTTTATTCTAAATTTTTTTTTTATAAAACTAGCTACCCCTGGACACACATTGATATCTAATTTACCGAAAATCTTCCAGGACTCAACAAATTTACTATAAAAAAAAGTAAACATTATTTTAGTTATTTATTAATCTTTCCAACTCTTCGACTAAACGCGAGAGAGCGAGAATCGTTCAGAAATAACAAATTGAAATAGAAATATTTTCTGTCTGGAAATGTCAGGTAAAGTTTTGCCTCACGTATTACGTCGATTCAATTGGCTGCCCAACTGTGGAATTTTTCATTTTTAGTCTGCTGCTTTTTTTAGAACGATTTCGCCCGGAATAAATCTAAATATTTGTAGAGGACAAGTAAAATGTTCCGATGTATTTACCTATACTGATTGTAAAATGATTTCAAAATGAAAAATTTGTTTTGCACATCTTGTTTATTTAGTTTCTCTGGAAATATTCATAGCAAGCTAATATAGATTTCAACAATCCACATGCATCACTTCTCAGGATACTATTGTAAACAGAAAAGATGTTTGTGTGTTTCGAAGCGAATGTACCCAATACGTATATATATATATATAATGATGCACTTTAATTTTCTATTGAAGGATTTTAATTCATAATTGTCTTAAGCCCTCCAAGATTTCACGTGATAATTAATTTCTGTTATTCCAGCCTAACGGAATATAACTGCGGTGGTGGTATCTATATAAGCCAGTAACATCCTCCGTACTAGAGTGATCATTTTAGTGTAGTGGTTATGTTATGTGCTTACGGAACAGAAGGTGCAGAGTTCTAATCTCCGACGTTGGTGATCCTGACTGAATTTTGGAACAACGCAACCTTCAAGGAGCAACGTGTCGCCATCTATCCGCCGCAAGAGCAACCAAAAGCCATCAGACATGCATGGCAAACCGTCAGCAACACTCAAGCCGTCAAAATAACAACTGTATCTTTCTTTCGCATATCCACCGACTCACTGGTAGGGGAGTGTGTGGTGGTGGTATCTATATAAGCCAGTAACAACCTTCGCAATAGTGATCATTTTAGTGTAGTGGTTATGTTATGTGTTTACGGAACAGAAGGTGCCGAGTTCTAATCTCCTTCATAACCATAACCTTTTCTCCTAAACCTAAACGTTAAGCATATTTAAATTAAACGTGATGCAATTTAACATCATCCGAGTATCTGGACCAATCAGCAGAACCTTTACTGGAAATCATGATTTAAATAGCTTCCGATTTACCATCCGTATAAATAGATGAAGATTTCTGGATAGAAAAATTACATTTCGTGAACGTCATGCAAACTGCGCGTGTTAATGTCTTTTAATCTGTGAGTTCAGTTGTATTGCGCTATAAGAAACGAAATCACGCATGCGTCAAATGATTTTTTTCCACCAAACAGCGATAATTCATAACTGCCCCATTTTGATTTTCCCCCCTTTGTTCTGAACTTTTAAAAGGATTTCGTAAAATTATTTCACTGGAAAGAGTAATCCCATTTCATTTCTATATGACTGCGTCCCTTTTTGCAATAACGATTTAACAATTTGAAGTAAAAAAATGATGAAACCAAATGGCCAAATTTACACAAGCATACTTTTTTTTTAAATTAGAGTACTATTTAATTAGTTCTGGGTAATATAAGTTAGTTTTATCAATTTTTTTTTTATAATCAGAACTTTATCTCTTCTATATTTTTAAGATAAATTCAAAATTTTTTTCTGCAATTTCAATCGTTGAAGACTTTTTTTTATTTAAACCATATAAAAGAATATGCCGTTCGACAATTCTTTAATATTTGCACAGATTTTATTTTTTGGCTAAAGTGCCATATTAACGGTAAGATTTGATTATGGCTTTAAAAGGCAGGGGCAAAGTAGTAATTAAAATTAATAAAAATGTTGCGAAAGTTATTCACCGAAAAGACAATTTATTAAACTCAAGAAAAGATTACCTTCGACCATCATTGCAAACGTTAAAAATATTTTCAGTACTTAATCTAATATTCAAAGTTTATATATATTATTATTGGATTAAACTTTCAACGAACTAATATATATTCAAAAAATATCTGTAGACTAATAAATTTAAAATAACAGTATGTTGCTCTTAAAATCGTGTTTGAAAAATATTTTATTTATTTGCACTTTTAAAATGCTATCAGCCAAAATTTATCAAAAAACACAGCAAAATAAAAAACGTTGATGTATAGCAGGGGTAACGAACCTTTACGGACAACATGCCATTTTTTTTAAAGAAGAGCTTAATTAAATATAAACGTGCCGTCAAAATAATATTGCCTTGTGATTAATGGGAAAATAATAAAATTAAATACTAATAACTCAAAACGCTTTATTTACAACGAAAAAATACTTTTGTACTGTAAAGTTGCAAATATTTTAGTTATACGTATAATTTAATTTAAAGTAACATTAGTGTGGCTTCTGTTGTTGCAAATTCAATGATAAATAACTTAAATTAGGATTGTAAGATATATGTTTTAGTAGAATGCATCCTGAATTGGAGTCATCTGCCAAATGGTTTCTAAGCAATTAATTTTGCTGTGGTCCACTTTTTTGACAAGATTTGTGAATTGTTTCAAAATACTGTGTGTTTTACAGACGATGTTCTGGCATATACACCATTTTCTCATCTTTACTAACAATGCCATATTTCTAGATTCACCAAGTTTGAAATTCTCTGTTACATTTAATATCTTGCACTTTTTGTTCTTTTGCTGAATTAACCATGTTAAGTAACAGTTAAAAATCCTAAATATAACACAAACTGTAAAATACAGTTTTGTCAATGAAATTGACTATGTTATGCGTAGACAAATTTTGCATCATAAGCAACTGTAATCCACGATGTAACTAAGGCAAAACAATAACAAACGAGTGTGCACCTAACCGTTCCGCAATCGATCACTCGCGTTTGTTCGTAATACTTTATAGTGAACTTTGTTATTTTGAAATTAAATGAAAAAAAAAACGAGTGAGCTTTACAGTAATTGCATATGATGTGTAACATATGACATGTGATCGTGGTAAATACGCAATAGAAATGAATTGGGTATAATGGGAAATAATTTTATTTCTAATAATTATATCTTTAATGAAAATTTTATTTAAGTAACAAGGAATATTGCAATTTTTTTCAAAAATAAGTCCTCTTGTTCAATTTGGGGAAGAGCAGACACAATAGAATTACGATAACTATGGTGTAGTAACTGGCTGAGGACTTTGCCAGATAGGTCAAAAGTATAGGAAAACAATGAATATTCCGAGTGTGACGACGAAGAAACCACAGAGTTATTATGATTTTTAAAAAAATTAAAATAGTTAAATAAAATAGCAATGGGGTACCCAGCAACTGGAAAACCCGCCTGTTTGTAGAGAAAAAAAAAGACAAGTCGAACACAGCAGGTCCTGCGCTTGTAGGTGGAATTGGGGCGGAGCTAGGGCGAAAGAAATAAAGAAACTAACTCCCCCGGGGGGAGATTCATCAGTGTCGAGAACGAACACAGATAACTCCGTGCTAAGCAAAGATGTGTGTGTGTGGGGGGGGGGAATCCTCAAGTATCATCATACCACTCACCACACACATTCGTGACGTCACCAAATTTTCAAACCCCATAGGATTAACATGGAATTTTTAATTTTAGTGACGAAGCCCTCCTCTGGCCCCCTACCATAGAAAATAATTATACAAAAAGGTGTAGCTCGACGAGGATGAACCTATGATTGGAGTTTCAAAGCAGACTAAGAACTCTTTGGAGAGATGACGAATTTAAAAAAAAATTACAATACTTTAAAAACTTGAAATAGGGAGGGGGTAGAGAGGATTATTGCAATGAAATTATATGTACCGAAAGCTCATATGGAATCAGGCAGCTACGGTTGACCAAGGTGGCCTAGGATTCAAGATACAAAGCACACAGTCCTTTAGGGGGGGAGCACCTGAGGTCAGTTTCTTGTATATCTCACGATATGACGTAACACTATCGAACCTCCAAATATCAAGACCCTAGCTGAATTCCAAAGGGGGGCAAATTTTTACCCAACCCTATAGGAATAACATGAGAACATGATATTTTAGTGCTGGAGCATCCGTAGACCTACCGAAAGAGGGCTAAGTGGATAAATGGATGGGTCTCACCAAGGTGAGCCTGTGGTTCAAATCTCAAAGCAGACTCAAATATATTTCAAGGTATTACAGATTTTTAAAAAATTTAAAACGTTGAAATAAAATACAAGGAATGACCCATAAACAAGAAATTTGGCAAGAATGTACAATGGAGGCAGAGGTATCAAATGAGCTAGTTCCGAGAGGATTGAGAGGTTCAGGTGTCGAGCTATTGGCAAAATGCTGTCCAGAGGAAGAGAGCCACCTGGGGGTTCACATCCTTGTACTTCCGAAATCAAACAGGTAGTACTATCGATCCCCCAAATATCAATCTCATATCAAAAAATGGCACTGTAGAATAAACATGGGGATTGATGTTTTAGTGTGTAAACTCTACCCTGCCCAAAGCAGGTCATCACTAGTAAAGAAACTATGAAGGGGGATAGGCAAAGTTGATCGACGCCACTGTGCTCGCTTATTGGTCAAATCAAATAGCGTGCGCTTCCTCGCTTCCTGTAGCAAAGCAGACTTCCGTCACTTTTCACGAAATCACTCCCACAAATATCCAGCAACCGAGAAGAAAGATGTAACGCATCAAAAATTTTGATCACTGGCGTGCCAAAAAAAATTGTGTCGCGTCCCATTGATGGCACGTGTGTCACTGGTTCGCCATCCCTGATATATAGGATGTCTACAAATTAGTCGGGTAATTTCGTACGTTAAGAGCTTCCAGAAATATTAAATGAGATTAACCCGTTTAAAGTAAGACTAGCAGTAATATATCCTAAATTTATTCATAGATGGCGTTAAAATGCCATAGTGTAAAAATATGGGGATCGGAAAATTCTAATTTCATCCTAGAACATGAAAGAAATAACTCCAAAGTAAACGTGTTTGGTGCAGCGAATTCCTCAAATGTTTTTTAGTCTCTCTTTGCTGAATTACCTGGTCATTCTACAGATTTTCCTTATGCCAATAATCAAAGAAATAATGCCATAAGATTACATATTTCAGCAGGATGGCATGCCTTTTCACTGTCAAAAAAACGTTACATCTCATCTCAGTGCTGAGGTAGAAGTTTGGATTGATCATGGTAGCTTTATTCAAAGGCCATCATGATCACCCGATCTTTCATCGCTGAGTATATCAGTGTATGGCATTTTGTATTGGATTAAGTGTACATTGATGTGTCCATTCCTAAACCAAAATCAAAAATCTACGCTGCAACTAATTTGATCAACAGAGAAACATTGTCAAATTTATGGCAAGAACTGTACTACTGATGAAAAATTTGCCGAGTAATGGAAGGAAGCTACATTAAACATTTGTGATAGTGGTAAACGTGGACTATTTCAGTGTCTTACAACAATATGTACTTTATTTTTTACTGTAAATTACATGCAATAAATCATTCTTTTTGCCATACTCTAATTTGTAGGCAACCTGTATTTCACTTCATGCATTTGAAAAACAACTTGTTAACTATATACTGTTTCAATACATGTAGAACTCTCATAACTTCTATGAAATGCATTCAAACAAACAGGATAAATTTAAAACTTTAGTTACGTTTCAAGTCGCCGACAAAGACGTACGAGAATAAATACCTTAACTAGCAAATATACGGGAAATTAATTCCATTCCGAATCACAGTGTAATCAAAAATGCAAATTAGGACCCTGAAAGTTCTAACTGAACACTAAGCTATCATACAATGAAGACTCATTGTCACGATGAAAACAAAATAAAGAACACACTCGTGTCTTCTAAACCTTACGCTCAAGTAATTATCTCTTTAGTACGCTTTAACTGAATATAACATCAGGTATCTTAACAAGCTCCTTTATTTACTTTTTAGTTACCCTAATTTGATGAATAATATGTACAAATAAGTTATTTCGTGAGTAAGACATCATAAGGGGAATTCGGATTCCTTACTAAAATTTCCCTGTGGCCATTCGAATCATGAAGATATGTGCGGGTGGAGATACACATAATTTTATGTGTCCTTAAAGTCCATTAACATTTGATAATTCAAAAATTCATGAAACAATGTAAGGAAAGAGGTAAAAATGGTCATTCATGCTTGAAATGGAATGGAGTTTTATTGAAACAAAAAGAGTGCAAGAATGACCAACATATGGCCATTTGTATAAAAAAATAATAATTAAAAGAATAGATTTTTAGTAATACTCAATGTTCTGTATAACAGTTGTTCAGCATGTTGACCGCCATTCATCAACAATATCTACAATCGAGGAACAATGTTGAGAACAGCCCTGTACAGCATATTTGTAGGTATGGAACTATTTGCCGTCAGATTTAGAGTTCCTAATGAGGGTTGGACTATGTGGTAAACTTGCCTCTTAAGGTAACCCCACTGACAATCACACGGATTTAAAGTCTGGGAACCTGAAAGGCCAAACGAAGGAAGTGGCAGCTCAGCAAGCAATCCTCACCAAACAGCCTTCTTACATCCACATAGGATCATAAAGTTGTACATTAACAAATTCTCAATTATGACATTACAACTTTACTAACAATACCTTTTCTGGTAAAGTCAGGCCGCGGTAGCCGAGTGGTATAGGTATTGGAACGTGGCTTGCCTTGTCACGAGTTCGAGCCCAGTATCACTAAAGACCCGCCGTGTAGGGCAGCGATGCACGTTAAATCTGTCGAGAGCTGAAACGTCCTCCCGTTGGTGTGGTGTGGTGTGGTAGTTAGGAGAGGGGGTGCCAGCTCAGGTGTAGTCCACGTCACTTGACCATGGTTCAAAATTAATTACGTGGTCCGTCGCTAAAAGCCCTCGTGTAGCTAAACAGTGCGACGTTAATATTCAATCAATCTGGTAAAGTCAATATGCCTCAATTATTGGTGTCTTTTTCCTCTCTGACGGTGGCCCATTTTTATTCGGTATCATTGACAGGCTCAAGTGTAAAATAGGAAAGGGGGAGATTTCGATTCAGATGTTTTTCTTTGGATTTGGCGAATTTTATGCAGATATCATGGTGAGATAACGAATTGTTTCTGGCTTCCAGACACTTATTGCTAAGTGTAGTTTGGCGATCGATTTTGGTCACCAAAAGAAATTGACATCGCCAAGCCCCCGCCGCCCCCCCCCCAACAAAAAAAACTAGACTTTAACCTCACTGACATTTTGCTATCCAGCGCAATCTGTTGACTATTTTTTTGCATTTTTTGGCTTCAATAACACTCACAGTTCAAGCATATGCACCAATTTGTATCCCCCTACCTACATTATTCTGTAAATTATTGAATTTTCAAGTGTTAACGGTACATTCATTCAAACAGTTAAATGCTTGCGTGAGTGCATTTGCTCGAAATACTACTCACACTTGCCTTTACCGGAATTGAACAAAATTTTTAAAAATATAATAATGAAAAAGAAAGAGCTTACTTATGACTAATTAAAATAACTGCAAGACTTTTTGTAATAGAAATACCCTTGACTACCAATAAGCTACTAAATATAATTTTGAAGAATTAAACTTTAAAGTAAATATAGAAGATAGTTACATCTTTAACATTTTTCCCGATCGTAAAACCTAGCCTTTCGCTGCAAATGATGTTTATATCTACTCAAAATTTCAAGATATAAAGAATTAAATAGTTTAATCCCGGAATTTCATAATCACCCGAAAGATGATAACATTGAAATATACTTCAACAGTTTATGATTGGAAACGTAGTTTTGATGCCACATCGGCAAACCACAAGAATTATTAATACTATGTCATCCGACCTAAGGTATAAGTACCCATGAAAATAATAAGGATTTACCTCACTTTCAACTACCTGAAGAAATTCAAATTGAACTAAATGAGCTCAGTTTTACTCCAAATAATACATTCGATTAATCAGAAAAAGAATCAAACTCCTTCTCTTGATATTCTTGGTAACGTTTTCAAGAAACACTGAAAATGTTGGTATATTTTAATCAACTCGTATTGAGAGTTTCTCCTTGAAGGAATACCCTAATGTTACACACGTAACAATTTTAACCACACAGCAGCTAACTATCCCAAGGTGAGTTTTACTTCTCCAAAGAATTTCATATTAAAGGTAGACATCATAACAGAAGTAGTCTCCATAGATTAACGTCTATGGACACTACCTCGCATAGTACATATGTGTGGCGACATATTACAACAATATTCGCACTACAGAGAAAGTGCAAAAACTACTCAACTTCAATTTTCAAGTATTCAACTTTCCTGTAACATTTATTGTGTTCTGTTTCATTTGTCCCGGCAAGTAGTTAGCCATTGATATCTGCTATTTGTGTATGTATAATTTTTACCAAAGATTAATTTAACCATTAATATCATGTGAAAATAAAGAATTTCCTCCATTGGTGACCAGAGGACGTGACATCTGCAAAACTCGTCATTAACGACTGCTGCATAACTGAAGAATTATGTACATTCTGCAATAATTTCAAATTAACTTTTCACTTTTTCATATAAAATGGCTGCAAATAGGGATGACTCTGCCACATTTACTCTCGATGATACCAATAACAAAATCAATAGAGTAGCAGTTACGCCACCTGTTTTTTTGGCGAAATAAGGCCAAATTATGGTTTTTGCAGCTAGAAGCACAGTTTGCTAACACCGATATTTCAAACGATACAACCATCTATAATATCGTTGTTGCTGCTCTAGATGAGAATGTCTCAGATTTTGTAATGGATATATTAGCAAATCCTCCTCATGATGATAGCGTAGACTCATGACTTCCACTTTGCCAGTGCTAAAGTAGAATTGCTAGTCCAACATCAACAAAAATCAAGAAAATAACTCTGTTAACAATTTTATTTTAAGCTTCTGAGAATTCTCAGAAAATTCTAACAGTAAAAGTCGAATTTCTGCTACTTTTTAAGTGTTAGACCTAACAAACTTCATTTCTGACAATCAAACGCATGCCTATAAATCAGTGCTTCTCAAACTTTCAATATTCGTGACCCAATATTCAATCATCATTTTCAACGCGCCTCTCCCTCCATACAATAATGTATTGAATTCAATAATACTATACTTTGACACAAAAAAGTTATAATACTACTTTACCTTCTTATATGCTACCAACGTATATAAACGTCTCTGCCAAAAATTAATTTTCTGGACGCATATGTACGATCTTTTCTGTACACTGCTATCCATAAAATTACTCCGAAGGCTTTGGAATGCAATAAAAGGACCTTGACACAGTGTTTGCAAAGCATGTACTTATTTCAGAGTATTTGCTTATTTATTCCTTTTCTCTTCCCTCCCCCTCCAAAAAAAAACAAAATACGCGCGCCTACGTGGAAAAGGGTGGCATTGGGGAGCGAATCACGTTACTTTAAATCGACAGTTATAGAATTAATTATAAACCGCACAAATTATTAAAATAAGTGTTAATACAAGCCCATGGGGTCACTGATAATTATCAAACTTGTTCTTAACTTAATATTGTTAAATAAATAAGGAAATTTATTGCAAACTACTGGATACATTTATGTGTATTATATCAGTGTAAATATGCATTTTATATTTTATTATATCAGAAAGTATTTTGTATGCTTACTTTCAGTAAATTTATAATTTTTTAAATAATCTTTCGTTTTCGGCTTTTCAAAATGCTTGCCCCCCCCCCCTCAGAGTTATAACGGCCCCCAAGGGGGGAGCGCCCCACAGTTTAAGAAACGCTGCTATAAATTTCTAAAGTTAGTATCTAAGTTAAAGTTTGCCAAGAGCAATACTAAAATCGTATTTGTCGTACTGGATTTGATTCTTGACTAATCTTTATTTCTAAATGTTTTCTGCTTATTAAAACCTTAATTATTAAGAAAATTTATTTCATTTTTCCTATAAATTTCCACTAGTTTGTTTAGAGATGAGAAGAGGACAATCGTTAATGAACCAAAATTACTCTCCGTCAACTACAGTACATCCTAAGCTCATCTTCCGTGTCTTCTCTTGAAAGTCCCCGCCTAAATTGTCAGCACGAGAAACTTTATTTCCATTGAATCTTTACAGCATCCAGATACCAGCTCGAGGATTGTTGACGTGACCCAGTACCTGGTTAAGCATTAACATCTTGTATGCTTAATTCAAAATAAATCTCTCTGAAATGAAGACTTGTTCCTATACTGTAATAAACAAGAGCTTTAACAGACGCAAACGAAGGAAAAATAATTGAATTTTGAATCTACGCGCAATCAAAAATGCAAATTAACAATCCGAAAAGTTTTAATTGGCTGAAGCAACGATACAGCAAAGTCTTGCGATGTCGATATCATTTCGTTGCCTCGAAGAAAACAAAATCAGGAACACAAGGGCTTTAACGTCTTTCGACATGAAGGTGAAGTAATTAGTTTCAGTGCGAGTAACCTTAAGTGTATACTCTTGTATTATTTTTCACGACGCACTCTGTATGTTCTTTAAATTTCTTTACTTTTCTAGATGCCATTTTCTTTAGATTTAAAAGCTTTTTTTGTTTAGGGATAGTTATCATTGAAGAAATTAAAAGAGCATTCTTTAGCTTAGATGGTACTTTAACATTATTGCAACCATCTTGGTGAATTATAGTATTTTTACAAATAATGATGAGTTGCAAAATTAAAATTTTTATATAACGTAGGTGCAACATAAAGTTTTAATTTTAATTATTTCATAATTTGTTTCATGAAACATACGAATTTCATTTGTTCTTAACCTAGCAAGAAATTTCTCACAGTGATTTATCTTCGATAACAGATTCAATTTCTTTAGTTTCGGGATTTCGGCTTAAGATGTATTCAGCATGATATGTTGGATACGTTATTTTTCTGATGCCTATACTCTTTCGATAATTACAGCAAGATTCATGAATTTACTCCTAAGATTGACAATACAATGTTGAAAAGGAGCCTTTCATTTAATTATTTTTGAAGTTATACTTCTTTTGGGGCGTTAGAGAAACAGGATGAGGGTAAATTTTTACAATGCCCGCGCACCCCGTCACGGATGCGAAAATCCTTTGTCAAGAAATATACAGAATGGGACAAATCATTCCCGCCTTCGAAATCTCAGAAAAATATTTCTCTTCACTCCCCTGAAGAAGGGGACACCCGGGTTTGAACCGGGGACCTCCAGATCTGCAGTCGAATGCTCTACCACTGAGCTATACACTCGCGTTCCTTAGGAACGGATACGAAAATGATTTGTCTAGAAAAATGCAGAACGGGACAGATCAATCCCGCCTCCGACCCCTCCTCATATTATTGGTCCTTTTGCTCCTGAGCGGGGGTGTTTAAATGTATTTAAATCGTGATTATCTCAGGTTTGGCTGGTCCGATTGACTGAAGGTTAGAATCGTTCAACTCTGCTCGTGACCGCCTTTTGTCCTTGGCCCAGCTTGCCCTGCTAAAGATTTTTTATCTTGTTAAGCCAAAGAAGTATAACTTCTTACGTGCGTACATAAGTACACACACACACTTTATTTTGAAAAGAAATCTTCCAGTAGTCAATCGGTTATTACTCACTTAGTTCACATATTGTTTTCAATGTACTTTTCCGTTAGCCGGGCGCAAGCGAAAAATCGCCAAATAATGTAGAATTCCGCCAAATTTCTTACAAACATAAAGGAAATGTTCGTTTGGGGCCATGTGCTCTATTCTCTGAATTCCTTCCGAACAAAGCACGTTTTCCTTTCTTTTTTCGATCTTAATTTTTGTTTTAAAAAATGATGAAAATTTCTCGCTGAATTTATGTGAAGACGAGGAGTAAACGATCCATTTGAGCAAATTTTCAAGAACATCACCGTATTCTGAAAAAATCAATAATTATAAACATTCTTTTGGAGTAAAACTGCTTTGTTTACAATTCATTCATATTTGTTTATAGTTGAACTTGTTTTGCTTACTATTAATTAATATTTATTTATAGTTGAACGTTTTCGACTTTTATTCCGTTGACTGTTTTGTCATTCGCTTCCTTTAGTGACATTGCTCGGGTTTGGTACACAATTAGCAACAACTGCTCACGGCAGTACCGTTTTCAAATTACAGTTTTACTTTTTGAAGTCCAAAAATGCCGGAAAAAAGTAGAGGTAAGAACAGGAAATATTTATGGATATTAATCAAATGCTGCCGAAAATGGTGACACTAGAACCAAACTAGAATTCAGGCCCAAGAGTTAGGGTATCAGAATTTGGAACATTGTAATTTTTGCGATTTCCACCAACATGGATGCTTACACACGCTTACTATTTGGAAAAAACCTGACCAATCCAAATAGTTGATGACGCGTAATGCTACTGTGGGTCAGTCAGAGGCGCTCTGAATATCTTCTTGTCAAATTGCTTTGCAATGCTTCTATAACACTCTGTCTCTTATATCCTTCTAATTCAGTCACAAAACTTCTATTCCAGTCACAATGCACATTTGCATAATATATCACAAGAATAGGTTCTCATAAACATTGTAATAAAGCAACCGCAGAGGTTTGTTTATAACTAATACGAGTGACAACTGGTTACCAGTAGCCGGTAACAAGTTCTGCAAATAAATGTTCGGCGACTAAGTATCTCTGATATTAGCAAAATACGTTGGATTCCTACAATTACCTTTACGTAAATAAAAATTTAGATAAGAATTGGCCAACTATACAAAATAAATCACTTGTAACCGAATGGAAATAAAAAAAAAAAACGAATCGAAACTTTAAAGAAGGCATTTCTGGGATAAACTCAAAGTAATATTTACAATTGAGCTTATTTAATTGGACTAGAAGCATATTCGAAACTTAGAAATTAAATAATATTCATGTTAATATTCTGATTACAAACCAGTTTTCTTTCTATAAAGTGAAAGTAATCTATCTATAATACAAGGTTTAAAAGTGTGATGAAAGTTTTTTGGGTGAACTTCACCGTGCTAAAAATTTTATTAAAAGGCGTCTCAGGGGTGTTAAATTTCTCTAGAGGTGTGAAAATATAAACAATTTTCAAACAGGTATAATTCTTTTAAATTTAAATTAAACAATTCGAATCTTCTACACATCATTTATAAAGGATTGGGGCTTCAGAAACGTATAAAATGTTTAAAATATAATCATAATTTTAAAAATTATAAGCATATGAAATTAAGAAACTTTTCTATAAGAAATATTTATTAAGTTTTAACTCGTGCATGATACTTTCTAAAATAGTAGCTGTGTAATTACTAGCTATAAGTTGATTAATAAAATTAAATGTATTCTCATTAAACTGTAGCTATTTTTATATAAATAGAATAATAACTTACATATTTTAATAAAAAAAAGATACATTTTTTAAAAATATTTAAAAAATTGCAATGTTTTAAAAATATTTTGAAATACAAAAGTTATATAATACTAAAATTAGGTAGGGCTTAAAGAGTATGGTGTATTTTATAATTCTACAAAGTTTTATACATGAGAGGCTACTATTTTAGAAAATAGCGTGCGCAACGCAAAAAATAATTAATATTTATCATAGAATTTTTATATGTGTGTTCTTATGATTTTTAAAATTATTATTATATTTTAAACATTTTATACTTTTCTGAAGCCCCATTCTTTTATAAATAATGTGTAAAAGATTCGAATCATTTAATTTAAGTTTAAAAGAATTATACCTGTTTGAAAATTGTTTATATTTCCAGACCTCTAGAAAAATATAACACCCCTGAGACCCCGTTGATTCAAACTTAAAATAGATCGAATAACATGATTGCAGAGAAAGAATAACAAACAAACCAACAACCATCACGAATTTGTAAAATTGTACGAAGTAAAATTTGTTTTTAATGCAATATTCTATTTTACTGAATACCGTAATCAAATTAATTCAGAAATACTAAGTAAACGCTTGCAGAATATAATACAAATAACTTGTTGATTTGTTGATAAAATCTTGAAGTATAAATAACAGAGATTTGCAAGGTTTAAGGAATCAAATTTGAATCATAAAATGTTCTAAAGTGAAAAGCCAATCACTTTATTGGTAGCTTTAATAAATATAAAAGAACAAAGTAACACAAGAACCAATACAAATTTTGTTTTAGTACCATAATAAATGAGTTTGTGTAACTCTAAGAGTGAACAAAAATATCCAAAATGAAAACGCAATCAAATATGCAAATTAGTTCTCAGAGAATACATCTAAGACATCGGAGCGACCGCATGGAAGAGACGTCGGGTGATATTGTTTCACAGTTCCTAAAAAAACACATTAGAGAGATTACTCGTGCCTTATATCTTTAGACACCAACCTTAAAGTAATTAGTTTCAGAAAATGAAAATCGTATGCTCTGCAAGTACGTCCATCTTTGAAACACTATTCAATAA
>BMAV01005633.1:0-67579 GCA_019973955.1 Trichonephila inaurata madagascariensis | reverse complement strand
TCAGTTTCAAAAGAAAAAAACAAGAATAAAAGCAAAATTGATGTATTATATTGGACAAAGAATTTCTCACCAAATGTTTTATACAATGTTCTTAAATAAGTGAATTTCTCAGGGCAATGGGCCATGACCGGGCCACTTAAAAAAGCTCTGCGGGCCGCAGGTTGAGTATCGCTGTTTTAAAGCAATACAAACGCTATTAATGAATGACCTCGGTCAAGTGGTAAGGACAACACCTGATTGCTGGCCATGGCTGGTGTGTCAGGATTTCAAGTCTAGTACCACCGAAGACCCGCCGTGTAGAGGGAACCCGATGTGCAACACATATGTCGATGCTGCAACGCCCTCCTATTGGTGTGGAAGTAAGAAGAGAGGGGTACCAGCTAAGGTGTCTTCGTTACACATCCATGGTTCAAAATTATGAGGTTCTTCACCAAATGCCGTGCAATTTTATAGTTCGACGTTAATATAACTATCTTTGAATACTGTGGTACCTCACTCTCCAAACTTCCACATCGCATCAACTAGAGTATCCGTCTACACGATGGGTTTTCAACTACGCCAGGGTTCAACAGATACAATGACAGTCACAAACTAGAAGTCCTGACCAACTCAAAATGAAAGCAGATGTAATAATATTGCTAGAAATATTTCTTTTAGTTAGAAAATTATTTTTTAAAACTTAGTATTCACTGTCTTACGTCGTTCTCTATTTTATGTGTGTATGTCCTCACCCAAATTTAATACTCCCCCCATTTACACATTTTTGCAGCAAAATCGCTTACTCAGCATGAGAGTGGAACGACTTCCGTTCCGAAAGAAATTCAGCTCAAATAATCTAAATTGGGTAATTGGAAAAGCCGGAAGAGTTTTCGTGAATTAAGTGAAATAGAGCTAATGGACTTTTTATGTCCATAGCACTCCCATAGGTGGAGTCCTCTCGACGGTAAATGCAGATAACGAAATTGCATGGTTGTCCTTTTCATTCAATTATAGCAAAATGTTAAAATGTGTGTGAATTATTGGCGCCAGAACCCTATATCGCCACAATCTTGCTCTACAAAACACTATTTATTAAATTATATCAAATTATTTACAACTGTATATGAGATTTAGACAAAGAAAATAGTGAGCGAGAGAATATTAACGTCACACTGTTCAGCTACAATAGGGCTTTTGGCGACGGTTTGATTGAATATTAACGTCGCACTGTACAGCTACAAGAGGGCTTTTGGCGACGGACCATGTAATTTTGAACCATGGTCAAGTGACGTGGACGACACCTGAGCTGGCACCCCCTCTCCTAACTACCACACCACACCAACGGAAGGACGTTTTAGCTCTCGACAGATTTAACGTGCATCGCTGCCCTACACGGCGGCTCTTTAGTGGTACTGGGCTAGAACTCATGACAAGGCAAGCCACGATCCAATACCTATACCACTCGGCTACCTCGGCCACACTTTTGGCGACGGACCTCGTAATTTTGAACCATGGCTAAGTGACGAAGACGACACCTAAGCTAACGCTCCCTCTCCTACCTTTGAGCTCTCGACAGATTTAACGTGCATCGCTCCCCTACATGGCGGGTCTTTTAGTGGTATTGGACTCGAACTCGTGGCAAGCCAGTCACGATCCGGCTACCGCTGCCCGACAAAAAAAAAAATAGGGTGAAGATAAAAAAGAGGGTATAGAAAATATCAAAATACCGTTGGGGATCCCGGAGAAGTTACCAGACACAATAAACCGCACGTGAAAAAATGTACACACACACACAACTTTTGATGCCCCAAATCCTATACTAATATGTTTGGGTTTGCATTTCCCGGGATCAATAAATCTCGGGATTTAACTTTTGTCTGAATTATGTTTTAAAATTTGTTCTCAGAAAAATTTTCTAAGAATCTTATTCTCAGTAAATATTTTTTTATGAAATATGTAGGTAGATTTGTTTTTATTGTGCAATTATAAGTGTACTACAAGTAAAAAATTAAATGTAGCTCTCATTTCTCGTATAGGAGAACGTCGCACAGATTTAAGTGATTTACTGCAATACTTGCACAATGGTATAAGCAACGTCTCCAGAATAAATTTTGTCTTAGTTCCTTCTTCAATTAAATGCAGTGAATTAATAGTGCACCTGCTTGAAAGATTTGACGCTTCAAATCCCACTGCATTACTAACAGATCATGCAAATGGATCTTCTGTTTCAAATGATGTAACACTTGAAAATGGATTCATATTCTAATTCAACAATTTGTACACAAAAACCATTAAGTGTAGCAGATGAACTATATAAATTTATCAAAAAGGGATACGCACCAATGCAACATCACATCCGAGACACTCATCAAAAAATCAAAAAGAAATGTCTCTTTTTGAAAATGCTCGGAGACGTGTGATTACATGGAAAGAGCATACTCCTATTTAATGACGATAAAGCCTACTAGTGTAGAGTCTGAACGAGCATTTTCTTCTGCAGGATAATTTGTAACAAAACAAGTAATATATAAAAAAAAATTAAGTCAATTCCTACTTAGATTAACAAAGAAATATTTTACTTTAGCTACTTTTTATTAAATAGTTACAATTAATATAAATATGTATATACATATGACAGAATCACAATATTAAGTGATAATTAATTTTTATTATTTATCCTTAAAGTATCGTATTGTCATCCAAAACAATCGTGTATATAAAATTTCAGTTCAAGTGAAAGCATTAAAACGTGATAAAAAAAAATCTTTTAAAGTTTTGACCCAAGTCGCTAAATGTGAAACTTCCGCAAAAATGATCACCAAAAATGATGCCCATGTAGCTTCGCGCGCAATTGTAATTCTTTAAATAATTAGTTTTAATCCATTAATTTTTATTAATTATGATTGAATTACTGTATTGTCATCAAAAATAATCATGTATATAAAATTTCAGCTCAATTGAGAGCTTTAAAATGTATTTCATATTAATGATTGAAAACTCCACTAAGATAAATAAATAAATATATAGAGAGTGTGAGCTAATAGTGTAGGAATTGAAAAATGCCGTTTGAACGGTGATACACTGGACGAGGTGTGTTTCTTAAAAGCTTATTTGCAGAAACACAAGAAATGAAGAAATGTTTTAGTTAATTTTATTATAGATTATTTTTTTTTGATAAGTTATTTGTTGGTTTATTTCAATAAATAATAATTCACCCATTTTTTAATTATGTTTTCAGTTTTATTATGTAACTTCAACTACTCTGATGTGTAAGTATTTTTAATAAATAGTCCAATCCTAATCCCGGGAATTGGATAATGTAATCAGGAAATCCCGGGATTGAAAATATAACACTGAATTGCAAACTCTAAAATCTATGGAGTGAGAGGACTATGAGGGATAATCTATGGAATATCAATGCCTCAGTATTCAACTACTTGAGGGCTATTGGCGACTCATCTCGTCACCATGGTTAAGTGACGTGGACGATTCCTGACAATGCACCCCCTCTCCTAACTTTCACATCACATCAACAGGAGAACATCTGACCTTCGACATATCTAATGTGCATCGGCCCCCTCTGCATGGCCAGTCTTTAGCGGCACAAGGCTCGAACTCTTGAGACACCCACCACGAGTCCATTACCTTGACCATTATGCTACCGTGGCCTGAAGAAGGCACCTGAAGACTTCTCCAAGCTTCCACACTACTCCAACTTGAGGACTTTGGGTCACAAAAGATTTAAATGTGCATCAGTATCATTGGTCTTCAGGGTCATCATGGATTAGAACCCGTAACTCGACAACCCCGGCTAGGAGTTCGTAACTGTGACCATTTCAAAAGGAAGAGTAACTTTAATAATATCCTCAGCTCTAATAGTTGCAATTTCAAAAATTTATATTTTGAATTTTATGCTGTCCCCAAAAATTCAAACAGAGAATCTGTAATAAATTCAAAATGTAACTTGCATTTTAGAAGTCATTGCTTTTTTTTTAATGAGATTAACCATTTTCATGCATGATATATATCGAAGTAATTACATATAAAAAAAAGTAAACGTAAAAAAATTATTAAACATGAGAATCACCGAAACAGATACCAATTCATATAACATTACTTCAAAAATCAGCAAAAGATCTTAAGAATTCTGCAATAAACGCACAAATTTGCATACGTGGATTTTCAGAAAAAGAAACACATTCTCGAAAGGGATTATGTCACAACCACTTATGATATTCCCCGCAAAATTATTTAAAAAGATACGAAAAACTGTATATATGCAAATGAAGTTATTAAGGTTAACTCATATGTTATTTTAAATATTCCATTTGCGAAGAGAAAATTGCACGTTTCTTTAATTAACGAAAGTTTTTATTTTGGGCACTGAAAAAAATAAAATGAAGGATAAACGAAAAAGAAACTATTTATTTTTGGAAGGTCTTAGAATATAAATACAGAATGGTGGAAATAATGTATCGCTTAATTTTATACAATTTTATCTGAAAGAGGAATTGAAGATAAAAAGAGAAATAGGTAATGGTTAAAATATAACTCGCAGTTTTAAAGAGAGTAATTAAATATTAGTATGTTTCAAATACACTGCATAAATATGTCTAAAACAACAGCACAATGTTTAGATTATTTAATAACAGACATTAGAGAAATGAAAATCACTGTTAACTAAAGTACTGTGCAATAAGTTTAAATCAAAATGCGACAGAGTTCATCGCATAGGAAAAAAAATATATAGCCATTTCTTACCAAAACCATGAATAACGTTCTTTCTATTCGAAGTAGTGATAAAGTCACTCAGTAAGACGTATAACCTCCTCGCAAGATAAAGATTTATTCACATCACGACAAAAGGCAACGAGTGGTGAAAATGTAGCCAAGGGGAGACCTTTCAACCTCGGGAAAAGTTCCTTGAGTGACTACATCTTAGCCACTTGCTTCCTTCTGTCTTGCTGTGAATGAGCCTTAATGCACATTTTGTATCTGTTATTAATGCTTTTAGCTCGAGGAGGAGGTGAGAATATTGTCCCATCTCTCGAGAAGATTTTGAGATCTTTCACAGTTCGCGGAGAGATATTAACGTCTCTTTATAAAGCAACACAAAGGCTATAGGCTACGAATATCGTAATTTTGAGCCTGGGTCAAGCGATATTGTCGAAATCCAAGCTGGTACCCCCTTTCTAATTTCCACACCAACAGATCTACAAGGTGGATTTTCAGTGGTATCAGAATTCTAAAACGTGATACATCGGCCACGTCTTAGTGACTGTAACCACTAGGCTATCGTGGACATCACAGTTCGCAGGAAGAGTGAACTTGTCAATTAGAAGTATTGAAAGCATATTTATTTGGATTCAAGTTTGGATGATTGATTATTCCATTAATGATGCTCTTTTTGTTGTTGCTAATACCAACTTGTCCGGCTGTGTCATATCGAGGCCCACAAAATTCGACGTGGCAAAGGGTTAGATGTAAGCCTGTCGTTAGCTGTAGGTTAGAGAACAATACAAGTGACAGTACGGTTGGCTCGGTATCCAACTCAATTTTGAAAAAGAACATCTGAAGCTCAAGGGCCTCCCATCTCTATTCCCCATCCACCAACCATACAAGAGGAGTGGCTGGACGGCTATTTACAGATCCCCCATGTTGCAAGGGCACTGTACATTTACTAACATCCATGTCTTCTCAGGGATTGGAACCCAGGCCCTACGACACAGCAGTCAGCGTCTTTAACCACTATACCAGAAAGGATGCATATCGCTCTTTTTTAGTAACGCAAGAGCAGAAGACCCAATGGCAGAAGACCCGATGGAACCCAGCTCCCCAGAAAGGGGTTTAAACTACAAACCGCCTTCTGGAAAGAAAGCTACTGCCGATTGCTTGTGTAAATGTGAGCCAAATGACGAGGCCTACTCCTGAGCTGGCACTCCCCTTTTCGAATACCACACTCCGCCAATGGGAAGACTGACAAATTTAGAAGCATCAATCCCTGTACATGGCGGGTCTTTAGTTGTACTAGAGCTAGAACTAATGACACGTCGTGGCCATTTGAGCCTCGTCACTTGTAAAGATGATACAGCTAAGCATAACAGCGAGTCATTAATCACTTTAAGATTCAAGCATATAACTTAATGGAACTGTCAGTTATGAGTTCACTCCCATTCTAGTTAATTAAAAAAGTATTGTCACTCAATGCGCTAAACCTCCTCGTTCTGTATGGTCTAAAAGATTTACACTGTCTTATGTGTTGGTATGTATTATTCATGTACAAAAAATCTGGAACCACTGTACTCTGCGACTACTGTAGCCTAATGTCCGCCTGTAAAGAATGCAGGGCTGTCATTGTTTCTGTCCTATAATAGTTTCGAGTCCCGCTGTCAAAAAAAAAAATTCCATCCTATTTATTCAACACCCTAGCTTGGCTTCTTGATCATTTGACACCGATCCTTCTAGTACCGATTGACTATGCTGTCAGTCGGGTTTTCATTCAATTCAGTACATTAGAGCAGGGGATCGCCATTCATCCTAGCATGGCCGCAGAGCGGGCAGGCCAAGCCAGTGGAAGTATACTCTCAAAAAGTCATGTTCGGTAGTTAGGAGAAAGAGGGCAATGACCTCAGCTCTCTCCAGGTGCTTCCTGATAGGATCCATAGATGCCAAGGTTCCCCTGGATTTCTAAGGTTCTTGTTCTTTTCAATCATGTCAGTATATTTATCAATGTATGTAGTTATACTGCACTTTGATTTTCTGAGAGTCAAGGGGAACTCCGGTTGAGGAGACGTGGCTCCTCATTCTTGGCGTTTTGGTCGGCTGTCTCAATATTGGAGATCCCAACATGACTTGGGACCCAATGTAAGGACACATTCCAGCCATATGAAATGAGTTCCACAATTCTAGTAGATCAGTCATGCAAATCGACAAATGCATGTCATATCTATTAAGGATCTAAGACTTCAAATCAGGATGATGTGGAAGTTTGGGGAGTAAAGTGCTAGAAGTCAAGGTAAAGTTTAGAACTTATTACTTAACCATCCTTCAAAATATGGAGTCCTTTGCCAATTGTGTTATGGCCTTAAAATGCAATGCAAATAAGTACTGAAACCCCTCAAGAAAGACAAACATCGTTCAGAATAATCTCAGTACAGTACCTCTGTGATGTAATGGTATCAAAGATGTGTAATGGTTTTTGTCGTTTTGCTTGCTCACACTATATCTCACACACATAACGATAACTTTATTTACATTATAGGTTCGGCAATGGGTTATTTTTTCACTTCAAAGCAGTAGTTTATGTTCACTATCATTCTTCATGGTAAATCGGGATTCACCGGAGAAAATGGCATTGGATCACTGATGAAACTAAGCAAATAAGAGGTGCGATCGACATCAACTTTTACTGTGATTATTCGGCTCCCGGAAACGATATTTTGCACATATATAAGTTGTTTTTTAACAATTGTCAAGCATTGCATTATGACCTTGTATGTCTTTTTACTATATGCTAGGTATAATATGATACATATTGTAGAAAAGTTTAAGTTTTCACCTAAGTTCAAAATTCTCATTTTAATGTGAGTTACACTTACGTATACGCTACAAGTATAGATTTTGATTTAGAATTTGCTTTAAAATTCAAACCTCCACAAATAAAAAAAAAAATTAAAGCTTTGATTAATTTTATTATTTATTGATGTCACAAGTAACGGAAGGGATATTGTGGACAAATATATTAACCCTTTCGTGGGCCATTTATTTTTCTTTTGAATTCCTCCCAGTTTTTTACGTTTTATTAACAATTAAGCAATAGCATTTAAGGAAACGCAGTTTATTTTTAAATTTAAATTTCAGAGGTGGGAAGTATCCTTCCCACGGAACCATTTACAGTCAAAGAAAATTAAATTTAATGGTGATTATTTGCCATGAAAAGATTAGAAGCGTGTTCGAATGCACAAGGTTACATCACATTCTTCACAGACCTAGCGGGTCCTTTTTTCTTTTCATTTTGTGCTACATTTCCTACATCGTCTATAGTTGGAAACCATCTTTGGCATACGATTTCCCACACTGGCTAAGCGCACATCATCCGGAACTGCACACTTCTTTGCTTGGAAGCTGGCAGGACGTCCATTCCTTTTTCTTGCAGAATATCCATTAGCTGATGATCTAATGCTATACGGAATGTTAGCTGGTCTAAATTTCTGTTTCTTTTGTTCACTTGCCACATTATGAAACTATTTAAAATGCCAAGGTCAATAAGAAAATAAAAGATACGATGCCACCATTTTACATATCTTATGGGAACGTATTTTATATATTCTTAAAGACAACTCTTGCATATTTTCCAGCACAAAAATTTTCTTTTTTGAAATTAAGATGTCACCGATGGTACGAATATGCAAATATCAATGCTTTTTGTTTGTAGAAATTTTTTTTTAAAAATATATATTGGGCATACTCTTTGGTTTGCTGGTCGCAGGTGATAAATTGTCACATGTTCCGAAACCAAGTAGTGCCTACTGTAAACATTTTCCATCGTTCTCTAAAATATTTTGAGTACTAATTTAGTAAATTTAATATCAAATAAAATAATTAGTTTTCTTTAGGCATATTTCGTATGTCAGGGGAAAATGTCTGGGGCTTGGCAAGAGTAGAATAATGCAGTCGTTTTTATTTGTGTTAAGTGCTGAACAAAATTGGCATAAATTGTAAGGAAGCGAAGTTTACTAGAAGTTTTTATTGATAATTTAAAAGATTTTTTAACTATGTCTAATAGAGCAATAAAACTGATATTTTATAAATATTTTTTTGTTAAAATGGAATCGCTTCAGTATTGGAAAGCATTTTCTGGGCGGTAGATAGGGTAAAATTCCCCTTGGAATTAACGATTTTCTTTTATATTACATGGTGCGATTACGATTTACTGTTTACTTTGTTAATCCAGATATAATGAAATGCGGGCTTATTCCGATAAGGTCACGTGTTCTATTTGCTTGATTACTATTCGTTAGTTAAAATCGCTACAGGTTTTTAAAAATATTTTTTAGATTTAGCATTTCATTTCTCTCATTAAAAATTGAAGAGTTCACCTTCAATTTATTTTCCTGAACGGTACACCTGGGAAATATAGTTTATTTAAAATTATTTTGGAGCACAAGGGTGATATACCTGTAACACAGGATGCATTTACTGAAGGATTAATTTCGAATATCGAATGTTCAGTTTGCGAAAATGATGAACGTTTCATTGAGAATAAATATTTAGTTGATGAATTTATTTGAAAATACTGCTAGAGAATATAATAAATAAGTATCCTTATTAGATAGATGAGAAAGATTAGTTAAAGAAAGAAAATTAAGTATAAACTGGGTTTTTATGAGAATACAAGGCTTTAAAAACACATTTATTTTTTGAAATTACTGTCTCAGAGAAATGTCACGAAAAAAAAAAACAGTACTAAATCGTTTCACTCGAGATTTTTTCTAAATTTCCTAGTTAACTCCTGAAAGTTTGAAAAAAAAACCCATAAATTAAATAAGTGGTATTTTATGCTTCTTAATGATCTTAAAAAGGTTCATTTTTTCTGGTAATAATTGGAATGCTAACAAAAAGTCTGCTTTATAAATAATGTAGGTAATTCTCATGATGTTAAAATGATTCAATAATTCACTAAATTTTAATTATTATTTTTTTAAAACTTAGAAATATGTACTTTACATTAATATTTGTTTTGAATTAAGTATTTTTCTATCTGAGAACGTCTATCGATACATATTGATAGTGGCCAATCACTACACAATTAAAATCTCAAAAATCACCAAGGGATTCCTGTTCTACCCTTAAACCTCATTGTTTATTTTTAACAAATATAATGAAAATAATTACGAATCTCATTCAAAAACTATTTTTTCTGCCGAATCTAGTTATTAAAAAGCGAGTTTAGTATATAAAACCTGCAATATATATGTAATTGTATGTATTTTTTAAGTATCCTCTGTTCATGCATAATATAATTTTATAGAATTGTGTTATATTACAGTAAACAATTAAATTTCAAAATATAAACACATTTCACAAGTAAAAACAGATGGAATTTGAAAAATAAATATAAAAATAAATGATTAAATTGAAATACCCCACCGATAAAATTAAAATTTTTCTTTGATTAAATAAATAAAATAAATGAAAATAAAACGAATTATTTAAAACAGATGCAATATTTAAAAAAGTATTTAAATACCAAAAAAAAAAAAAATTAAAAAAAAACTAGGAAATCAAGTTCATTAAAAATTGCACGATCAATGAAAATTCCTAAATTAAACAAACATTCAAAAAGATCGATTTGTAAAAATGAAAATCATGGATAAAATTACTTTAATTAAAATAAGATCAGATAAAAACGGCCTGTTTCATTTTTATGCACAATGTGTTTTATAAAAACGTTTAGGATAAAACATTCCTTCTTTTATAACAGGAATAACCATATTACTCTTGCATACTATTAGCAATTACCAAAGACTCCTCCACTAATTTTATAGTTACAACCACTTCATCACAAACATAAAGACACAGTCTACGTCAGCCGGGAATGATAAATTTGACATTTATTACCCATAACTAAAATAAAACAGCTGAGCATTTATTATAATTCTTCTGAATATCATAATACCGTCTGTGTCTGGAAATGATAATCGTATTTAATTTAGCTTAAATATAGAGTGAAAAAGTAATAAATTTTGAACTTTTCATCGTGAATAGTTGATTAAGTAAAAAGAATAGATGTTAAAAATGAATGCGGAAATGAGTTGAAAGATGTTACGTATCAACTTTTAACTCAAATTAAGTTATGCTTCTTAAATTATATGTGATTATTTTATAAGTATTTTTAATTGTTCGTTAGATGTTTAGGAGATAGTTAATGAAAGCTAGAATTCTGTTTTACTTGTATTTAGTCATGCAATATATAACTTGAATTTTTTTTTTTTTTACATTTCATTTTTAAACAAGCTTTGTAAAGTTAAAAATTTAAGTGTAGAATTAATATTGAATCTCAACTTACGTTTTATTAATTTGCGAGAATATTTATTTTTCATATGCAAGAATAAAACTAGCAGCATAATTACTTAGGAAAATGATTTATTAGGCTATAATTATTCTGTTCTCTTAATATTTTATTGCATACTTTTTTTTCTTTGATGAAATTAAATACATGTATATTACATAAATTATTCTATAATATTTTCAAGTACCACATAATTTCAAATTCAATAATTCATGACTGAATATATAATCAACTACTTTCATTTTTAAAATAATTTTACGGAATGTCATAAGTGTATTATAGTAACATATCGCATAAATATCAAACAATTTTTTTTTATTATTTGGAACCAGATTTTATAAGATGCTTTTAAAAGCATATTTAATTTGTTTAAATTTCAAATCTTACTTTTATACTGAAGATACATATGTATTATGCTATTCTGTGATTCATAGCTTAAGAATTCAACCGATACAAATAAAGAGTGGATATTTTTTTAAAAAATAAATAACAAAAAACATACCTAGATCACACTGGAAGTATGACATTGAGAAAGTCAATTCGACGATCCAGTTGATCTTTTCTTCTCTTAACTGAAAAGTCCGCTTACCACACCAAATTTCATAATTTTGAGCAACTATCGCACATTGAAAACCTATCGATTACGACAACACACCCAAATCCCGCCAATGTGATTTAATCATGACATATTAAAGTTCTGTTAATTGCACATCAACGTAAACTTTAGAACGAACGTAAAGGCTTTGTCAACGGACATCAGAAATTTCAAACAAGATTAAATAACTAGGATGAAATCAGAGGTGGTAAACTACTTTCAACATTGACACATCACGTTAGAAAAAGGAATTTGAGTACCACACATTTGCCTTGTGTCAGTTCCAATATACCAGTAATCCTCGGTACTAGACCGATGCCGGTCTGTGGATCAAACACAACAAGACCACTTAAAGAACATTAAATTATTTCTATTTTATAAACTATAGTGTATTTTTCTTTTGGATTTGTGCGACTGTTTAAGGAAATCCCTTTACGTGTTCTATGAAATTTGTTGTGCTAAGCGGACTTTTCAGTTAAGAAACTTCTACTGCCAAAAATGTTGGTTTAAGTGTGTATTAACGTCGCACGATACAGCTACAGGAAGACTTTTGGCGATGGACCTCGTAATTTTCAACCATGGGCAAGTGACGAGGACGACAGCTGAGCTGGCACCCACACTCCTAACTTAAACATCACACCAACGGGAGGATGTTTAAGCATTGACAAAATTTGCGAGCATCGTTCCCCTAAATGGCAGGTCTTCAGCCGTATAAAGCTCGAGCTCATGACATGCCCCGGAAACGAGTCCGTTACCTTGACCACTAGGCTACCGCGTCCACTCGAACACGTTTTACAAGGGATGTAAGCCGTATTCACTCCAAGTCTTTCAGAGTCGAGCGTTGAGCGTCTAGCCAATCAGAGACTTCATATCGCCCAAGATTAAGTCTCTGAATGACTTCGTGAATACGGCTGTATAGCTGCCCCTTAAACTCCAAACCATATTTAGGAGATATGGCTAAGAAGTAAAAGTCTGAGACTATACAATTCAGTTATATAAACATTTCAAAACAATCAGGTACTGCTGTTTCTGTTATTCTGTTTTATTCAGTGGCGTAGCCGAAAACATTAGGGCCCCTCCCCCCCTAGCATTCAGGTTTTGGGTCCCAAACCTGAGCTTACTAAGGGTACGTACTGGGTGTTAATCAGGCTTTGGAACCCCTAGAATCCTGGGGCTCCCAAGTGTGATGCGGGGGTGTACGTTACGCCACTGCTTCTTCTGTCAAAAATAGAGGAGGAGATGCATCTGTACCGGCTGGTAGGATTGCCAATCATGGTTATAGGATGATTCCAATGAAAATTTTCTTGGCATTTGGATGGTTACAATTAATGTTGTATTAGAAGCAAAAAGCTTTGGCTAGTGTTATAATGCCCCAAAAAATTTTAATTGCCAACTAGAGCTCAAACTATTTTTTTCCATGCTCTCCCAACCGGTCTACCTTTTAATTTCGAGACCTGTGCAGACACTATTCGAGAGCTATTGATGATTGATCCTGTAAAATAATCAAATGAATAAAATATTGAGATTGTATGAAACTTCAAATATCAACGTTATGCCAATGTGAACTTTGCCTCACGACAAATTTAACGTACATCACACTCACCATAGAGACAATGTTTAAAAATATAATATCCGAACCCGCGCGATACCAATCCGTTACGAGTATGAAACACTATTATTAAGCTGACAATGATTGAAATTATCCTTTGGAATGTTGGTTGAATTGTGGATATATGCTCTAAGGGATTGGCCTCAAATCCATCACATGTCATAAGATGTGGCAGTGAGTTGGGTAACTGTTCATGTTTTGTTTTCTGTTGCATTGAACGGTTCCTGATATTTATTTTTATTTAACACAGATGACTGATAATTACAGTCAATTAACCTAAAACTTTTGTACCACTTTCAAATGGCGAGGTCGACACTTGAGCTGGCATCCTACTTTTTACATTCATGCCATAATTAAGTCAGAAATTCGAGCTCTTAACACTCAAACATCACGCATCATCTAATCTACACAACCATTCTCTAATGGAATTAGAATTGTAACTCTTGGCTCTTTCTTATACATCACTGAATTTGACAGGTTTCATGAGTGTGACCAATTTTAATGAAATAAACCACGGAATATTGCTTTTGTATTACAAAACCCTTATTTGATTTGACTTCCTTGGGTGAGTCACTCGAACTAAATCGCACACACACACATGTTTTAAGAAAAGAAAACAAATATTAGCATATATATAAATGTTCAATTACAGTTAAGAGAGCTGTAATTTACAGCTCTCTTAAGGTATCCGACTACGTTCGGAACCGTGATTTTGTAAAAGCGTTTAAATGGATAATATAACTAATATTTAGTGTCAGTTAGATTAGATAATGTATATGAAATTGATTTAAGAATAGTGTTACAGTAAAAAATTATTTAAGTACAATAGTTTGACAAAAAATGAGCATAGAATGACCCATTTTCAAAATATTCTCCTTTTGTGAAAAATGTTTTTATTATATAATAATATTTTGCTTGTATATATCTCAGACATCTGTGTAGAGGCTCAACTAGAATTTTTGAAATATATAATTTACAAGTGGGTTTATCCATGTTTTACTACAACAGAGGGGAGAAAAAGTTTAAGAAAAAAACGCCGATAATTATTTTAATGGGTTGTAACTGAAAATAATGTGAATTTTTCAAACATGATAGTTGAGCCTCTGTACAGAGGTCTGAGCTATATACAGGAAAAA
The DNA here is from genome assembly GCA_019973955.1 of Trichonephila inaurata madagascariensis. NCBI lineage: Eukaryota > Metazoa > Arthropoda > Arachnida > Araneae > Nephilidae > Trichonephila > Trichonephila inaurata. Next base: position 53,189 of record BMAV01005633.1, on the reverse strand, counting down.
TATTATTATAATAGAAGCATTTTTAACAAAAGGAGAATATTTTGAAAAAAGGTTGTTCGAAGTTAATTTTTTGCCGAAATATTGTATTTAAATAATTTTTTGTGTAAAAATATTCTTAAAACAATTTTGTACATGTATTCTAATCTAAGTGACACTAAATATCATGAAAATTATCCGTTTATGTGCTTTTTTAAAATCACGGTTCCGAACGTAGGCGGATACCTTAACATCAATCTCGTCCAACATGGAATGAGTGAGTGAATATCAACATCGCACTGTTCAGCTACTCGAGGGTTTTTGGCGACACACCACGTAACTTTGAACCATGGTCAAGCGACGTGGACGATACCTGAGCTGGCACCCCTCTCTCCCAACTACCACACCAACGAGAGGACGCTTGAGCTCTCGACAGATTTAACACGCGTGTCGCTCCCCTACACGGTGGGTCTTTAGTGGTGCATGGATTGAATTCGTGACTAGGCTAGCCACGATCCGATACCTTGACCACTCGGCTACCGCGGTCACCATCTTACATGGATGAATACTTTTTACAGCCTGTAAAATGTATTCATCCATGTTGGATGCTCAAAAATTTTGAAGAGTTTTTGATGGGAGTAAAATGCTTTTAGGACAGTTTTATTAGAATCAAATACATATCTTCTTGAATCGAAATAAAGAAAACAAGATTCCTGTCTCAATGAAACATCTTAAGAGCGAAAAGCGACTAAGGAAAACTTTCTGTGATCTCGTCGATCTTAGTAATTTATAACTTCGATCAAGTGACGAGCACAGCTTCTGAGTTTGCATCCCACTCTCCGAATTACCACCCAAGCAAGTGAGGACTTTGAGCCTCGACAGATTTAACATACATACGTGGAACGCTAATAAAAACGAGATATATAGATTACACTATTACAGTGTTTCTCAAACTTCCAATATTTGCGACCCAATATTCAATCATAATTTTCATCGCACCCCTTCCCTACAAAAACAAAAAAATTGAATTCAATAATACTGTACTCTGATGCTAAAACTACAATAAAACTTAAACCTCTTAAGGGCGTATATAAACGTCTCGCTCAGCCAAAGCGTTATTTTCCCTGGACGTATATATACGTTCTTTCTGTGCACTGCTATTCATAAAATCATTCCGAAGGCAATTTAATGTAATAAAAGTGACTTGACACAGTGTTTACTAAGGATTTACTTATTGCAGAGGATTTGCTTACTTATATTTTTATTTCTTTTTTCCCTCCCCCAATACATCGTATACGCACGCCAACCTGGAAAACGGGGAGCGAATTGCGTAAATTTTAGTCGGCAGTTAAGGGATTAATTATAAACTGTACAAATTATTGATAAGTGTTAGTTTATGTATATAATTTTGAATATGAGAAGCCCATCAGGTCTTATAATTATTAAACTTGCACTTAACTTAGTATTGCTAAATTAATTATAAAATATACTGTGCAGTAATGATGCATTTATAAGTGCATTATATCAGTGTAAATGTGTCTTATTTTTTATTATGTCAAAATATATTTTGTTTGTTTATTTCGGTAAATTAGTAATTGTTTTAAATAATCTTTAGTTTTCGATTTTTCAACAAGCTCGCGCCCCCCTTGTAGAGTTATCCCGCCCCCTAAGGGAGGCGCGCCCCACAGTTTGGAAAACGTTGCACTTGGAGATTTGTGTCTATTTGTTGCGAGAAAATTAATGCAGAAAAGTTTCCTATATGTAAATAGAATTACGTATTAGGTCTTAGCTGTAGACAGATTTCATGCATTTTGATCGCAAAAATACATATGTACTGCAAAAAATTGATTTGGGAAGTATATGATCTGTACAGCGAAAAATCATATATCCGAATAAATGTTAATTTATTTCTAAAAGATAGAAAATACATGTGTATAAATAATGTTTTTGTTCAGATGTATTTCATAATTCTCACCGAACACATATTCACCGATTTCAAACATTTGTAACAAGCGTGAAGTGTTAAACTACACATTCACTTAATAACTACCCACGTCTTTAACCCTCCAAGCGGTCTGCACGTAAAATTCCGCCATTCCACAGAGATGCTTTTTCTGCCTTCAAGCAAGATTCCCAAAAGCGGCCGAGCCGCATTCTTAAAAATACGGCTCAACCGCTTTTGAGAACCCCACCTGAAAGCAAAAAAATATGTGCGGTGCATTTTTGAAGCATCTTCAGAATAGCAAGACTTTAAGTGCAGACCGCTTAGAGGGTTAAATGAAGATATAAATATATGGAGATATTACACTTTATAAACCAAAATTTACCATTACTTTTTGAACCAAATAAACTTAATAAAAATTCATTTTCAAATGGGCTGCGTTTTAGCAAAGAAGCTTTTGTAAACACGGAAATTCCCCCCAAGTGTCAGAGTCATTTCAGTGGTCGTGATATCTAGTGGAGGCTCTCTCTCTCTCGCCACCAAATTTTTGACGCTTGAATTACTTCTTTATAATTAAAGATTTTATTTTATATTAACTATATTGCCATGTTTTAATTTTACCGAGACCTTTAGAGCCAAAGCTCAAGGGATCTTTTACATGCCTCATAATCATATGACATGCGTGCCTGCAATTTTTGACTCCAGCCGGGATCGAACCCACAATCTTGGGCTTACGAGTCGAACACGCTACTTCTAAGCCACCGAGGAGACACCTTTCTGCAAATACATCGGGGAATTACTTCCAATATTTTAGTCCAAATTAAATTGTCTTACAAAATGTATTTAAATCTACAATTGAATTTAAAAAACGTGAATAAAATATATTAATACATATTAAAATGCTCACGTAGCAACAAATTTTCGTTCCCATGGGCTAGTTTTGTGCAAGAATGGGTTTTAAATCTCGTTAAGTTTCACGAAATGGTAAAAAGAAAGGAGAAAAAATTATGGAAATTATAAATTACGTTCGAAAAAGATTACTCTCAAGTATATTCAATGTTTAATTAACATTCTTCTCCATTTTCCTCGAATTGTCAAGGAAATCACGTCCAAAGAAATCTAATAACCGTCCAAAGTGTCACGCGACAGAGTTGCTGGCAGTGATCGGTCTCATTTATTTCGAAGCTTTATGAAAGACTAAAACGAATATCATTAATACATTAATTTTGCTGCTTAAATTCATTTAGTATGGAAATTAACAATTTTTTTCTTCTTTTTACTTTGAAACATTGTATGTGAACGAAAAAGTATTTTTTTTTTTTTACTGTCTTATTAAGTGAGTTTATTTAAAGGCTTGTGAGAGAGAGAGAGATTTTGTGCTTGCATCTTTTCAGTCGATATACCGTGGAATCCGGCGTATAACGCGCACTTCTAACACAAAAAATAAGTTCGAAAGTTAAGTGTGAGCCTTATACGCCGGGTATGAAAACAATATCTTTAAAAATTAAAAAAAGAGATTAGCATAAAAATAAATTTACTTCTGCGTGTATAGAAAAACTGTTTTTTTAAAAGAAATAACCAGACTTATGAAATAAAAAAGAGTTGTTGTTCTAGAAGTATACTATTTTTTCAAATATCTGGAGTAATACCTCGAATAAATGACTTAAAAACATAACTGCAATACATACTACTATTTCAGGTTCCTTCGTAAAAGAAGGGATGCGCGTTATACGCGGCGAATGTATCTAAAAATTTAAAAAATCAGATTCAAAGTATACGTGCGCGTTATACGCCGGATTTTACGGTAAGTTGCTTGGTACTTACATACTGTAACGTCGGCCAATTTCGTAAAATCAAAAGACGTCGCCAAATGCTGCGCTATTGAGCCAATAGTGGAAAACCATTCCTACGCATGTTCGAACACAATAATGAATACGGTGACAGTATTTGGCAACATTTTTTTAGGAGATCTTGGTCGATGGTATATAATACGTAAATACCGTATATTCCTGATATTGCTCTAATTAATGGAATTGAAAATATCTAGCATTTAGAAATAAAATTAGATATATAAATATGTGGATTAATGTATTAAAAGGCATAAAATAAAAAAAGTATAATCTACAGTTTAAGATATAATGATAAAAAAAAAAAATTACAAATATTAATGCTGCAATTCTATTTATTTCATTTTTCAGTAATATGTAAATATATATTTGCATCATTTTTAACTCGAGAGAGAGGGAACCCCCACCCCCGTAAGACCAACCCCCATTGTACAAATTACACAAGAGTTCATGATTGAGTGAATATTAACCTCACACTCTCTGTTCAGCTACTCGACAATTGAGCTCACCCCCCTTCTCCTAACTACCCCACCTCACCAATGGGACGTTATACAACAGTTCATACTCCTTGTTAAAATTGTAAAGTTGTGATTTTCGGGAAACATGTAGTTTTATTTATTTGTTCCTATTTCTCGCAAAATTCATTCTTGGCGCCCCTCTTCAGTTAAATTCATCACTGAAGTTGCATCGTTTAACATTTCATTGATAACATTCTCAGATTATGATAACCCTGTAGCTTTTGCAGCTTCCTGGAAAGTTGAACATTATGTTCCGTTGGTGGTTAATAAGTCTTCGTCTGAAACAATGCCTTTCTTCTCATACAACGATTCCAGTGCAGGCAATCACAGCAATAATTTCGTGCGAGAGTATGCAATAATGTACTATCGCAACCATATTAACGATCTTATATGAAACGAGTTGTATGGATACCAATTCAGCGCGTGAAACACCTACGGAATCATGGTGGCCAACTTGGTGAGTTATCTTAAACGTTGGAATTGTGGCAGTAATACGTAACAAATTTATTACAGCATCACGAAATGTTTTTTATATGCAATCATAGACAAAAAAAATTAGTGCACCAAGAAGGTGCCGTCAAAATGAAACGAAATTTTGCATACATAATGACTACTTTGATATAAGTAAATGATTAGAAAATCAAAGAAAAGGGATAAGTTATTTTAGAGAAAAAGGCAAAAGAACGGAGAATTTACTACCCTGTTGAACCCCCTCTATATACCTCGAATGCACGATGTGATATGATTGGGTACTGAGGCATACAATTTCTGTATGATGTATTGAGACATATCGTTCCATATTTGTTGTACCCTTGCCTCTAGTTCGTTCAAACTCGGGATGCCCAATTTTCCGTCCCAAATAATCCCAGATATGCTCGATTGGAGACAAATATGGGGATCGGAAAGGCTAAGGAAGGGTGGTAACAGTGCAGAGAGAGTCTTGTGACACCCTTGCTGTGTGAGGCCGAGCATTGTGTTGTTGAAAATTCTTTGGGAGCCGTTGCATGAGTGAACACATGCGGATGTTATGGACATACAACTGGGGGTCATGGTGCCATGGTCAATACTAGGGTGACCGTGTATTGAGGCAATTGCACCCCATCCCTCCACCAGCTATGGGGCAGCGTGTCCCTTAAAACAAAAGGGAGGATTGAGGGTTCACCGGGATCTCCCCACATGAAACGTTGTCACGGCTGAGATTGAACCTGGATTCGTCGCTAAAGACGACTTGGTTCCGATCCGTTGCAGTCCAATTTCTTCGTGCATGGCGCCATTTCAAACGGAGGCGTCGATAGGTGGGAGTCAAGGGCAGCACACGTAATGGGCGGAGTGATCCCAAATGTCCTTCAGACAGGCACCTTCGTATGGTTCGAGAAGACACAGGAGCCCTTAGTGACCTGTGCCTGGATGGCTGCCGATAGCTGTACGGGAGCATTTATTACAATGTGGTGGTCTTCTCGATGACTGGTCTGTCGAGGGCATCCTGAGCTTGGTCTTCATGTAAATGACATTTTCTATAAATCGACTGATCCCAACAACTCCTTACAACACAATAAGAGCGGCCTAATTGACGAATATACTCCCAGCGGACCACCCAGCTTCCATCATGCCGATGATTCTCTCCCTCTCAAACTGCGATAGCTGTTCATATTCGAAAACGGTGTAATGGCATATCTACCTTCAGCTCTTGCTTTGTAAACGATTCAGCACAGCTTTGGTTACCTTTTTTATACTCCACGGAGAACGATGTTAAACGCCCTCTACTGGCTATACGTAATGCGCAATCACGCTGCATTTCTAATCATTTTCATACCTTCCCGACATGTACCTTCATGCCAAGTTTCGCTACGATCCCGCAATTGTTTCTTGATACACTAATTTTTTTTTTCCAAGAGTTTATATAGAGAGATAAAATACAACAGAAAATGAAAATATTATCTAAAAATAAAAGGACAGTTTTAAACATGAATTAATAGGCAACATATACTTTTCGAAGGTGTATAGCTATATATAGCTTTTTAAGCAATTGACTTCTAAATCCTAGCATTAAGGTTTATATTGTATTCAAAAACATTATTATAGCCCACAGCTCTTGATTAACTTCAGGACTTCAATTTGTAAACTGGAAATATATTTATCTTAAATGCCCTCGTAACTCTTCTTTCTTGGAAGAAGATTTCCACCCCAAAATCCTTTTTAACGGATCTCTTATAAGCAAAAGAAACATGCTTTCCAAATTTCAAGTTTGTTTGTGTAATAGAACGGAAATTTTTGTTTATATTGCTCTTTCAACAATTCCTTGGGAGTCGATTTCCGCCAAACCCGATCTCAATGGATCTTTACTCAACAAAAGAAATATGCTTGCCAAATTACAAGTCTGTAGGCCTAATTGTTCTGGAGATATTCCAATGAGTCATTGAGTGATTGAACGGATAAGTCGCTTTTTCTCCAAAACATGTTTACATAATTAAGATCTAAGGGTGAGTAACAAATGGGGCTACTTGGGATTGAATTTGAAAAAAAATCAACACTGTCAGAAAATTGGTTGAGATGACAACAAATTCAACATTTTGGGTTCCGGTGGGCGTATAATAATTAGGAGAAGAAAAAACGATTAATTAAATCCCAGTAATTTATTTGGAACAGTGAAACATGGAAGTAGAGATGTTCTTATGTAGAGGTGTAAATCTCCTTGAGGATAACGCATAATTTAGTACTTTGTGAAGATATAGTGAATCCTGAATTTTGTATATTTAAATATTTTAAGGGACATTTTGATGTCATCTGTCTAAAACTTGGATAATAAGAACGACTGAATTTTTTAACAAGATAATGACCCCAAGTACACTGTTCTCAACCTAAGCTTCTGGTGTCTATATACCTGTCCAAAAATTCTGAAAACTCCTCCTCTCAATCGCTTGATTCAAGCCCAGTAGAACATATTTGAATTAACATAATTGAAGATGGATTAAGAAATGTGTGAACGAAACAGAATAATCACAGAAGAATGTAGATATATCGTTGCAGAGATTACAAGAAACTAATGCAATCCGTACCAAGACGTTTAAAAGTTGTTGCGGATGCTAAAAGATATCCTATTAAATTCAAAATTAAGAATAAATACAATAATTATAAAACTACGTTGAGAGTTTTTGGAAGTATACGAAGACTTCTGTGAGTTATTTTATCAGTAGTTTTTGATTATTAATTTTTCAAAATAATAGTTACACCACGTTTTAAAATTTAATTATATTATTCCAATAAGAACAATCTGCAGATATTATAAAAAAAATTTACAATTTCGATAAATTAGTTTTTATTAATTGGAAACATTTAATTTTATAGAAAATTGCAGGAGTACGAACACACTTTTGAGAGTCACTGTAGAAAGCGATTTTATCAAGATCGTTTATTTCGTTGGCAAAAAGCGTTTTAACTTTGGCCATTGCAATTTATAAGTTCATGAAGAAATGTAAGAAATGCAGTATCATTCTGTTTTTCTCAGTTGAAATGCTTTTTTATCACCTCTGTCTGTATTATCTCGGGTTTTACCATATTCCGTCGTAAATGAACCCTGCGAAATTACTCGTGACATTTCCTACCTACTTGAATTAACTTATCGGAGCACAATATGCAGAAATTTCCCCGTAAATCATTTTTGCATAAGCCTAGCTTCTATTTAAAAACATAATGATAATATATATCAAAAGCAATATCATGATACGGCGTACTTTTGTTCTTTGAGAGATCCTTTAATGAATGCCTTAATTTTTTTTCTTACTTTGAATGAATAAAAAATTAATGAAATCATATATTTCCCGGCGCGCGAGAGAAGAACAATATGTTCTAGGTGTTCTTTGATTAATTAACATTCCACTCCATTTGTCGTAAAAGGAAGGCACGTCTGAAGAAAACCTAATAACAGTCAAAACTGTCACGCGGCTTGGCGTGACCATTTCCATTTCTTTGGGGACTGTAAAAGAGGGTTTACTAAAATGAAGATGGATGGAGTTAATGCCTCCTCTCTGACTTCTCAGTCTCAACTCATTCGATATTTATGAAAAATATCAAATATTTTGACAATATGATTTGGCTATTAAAGGGAAAGTATCATTTAAAACTTATTAATTCGCAGCAAATCGAAATTATTATTTTTTTTACTTGGCCTTTAGTAAATTTTTAGAATTTTATGAAATATTCTACTACAGTCCATTAAAATTGCAACACCGTTGAAAAGCTAATACAAAAAGGATATTTATTGCATGTGAACATTATTGTATGAAGACAAAATGATTAAATGTGCAAGCAGTTAGAGGAAATTAGTAGAAACAGCTGTCACTCTTGGCAGCTAAAATGGACCTTACCAAGATAGGCATGGAATCGAACGGGGGTTTGATGGCAGAAACGGACTACTCATCCGACACTGCCTCAAATGTATGTCACACTTCTTCAACAGTATTAGCTGTAGAGGGGCAGTGGGCCAGTCTCTCAGCAACCTAAAACCAGATGTATACAAAAGGGGACAGATCTGGACATCGTGTAAGACAGAGTAACAATCAAATACCCTGTGTATAGAAGAAAGTCAGAGCACGACGTGTAATATGTGGTCTTGTATTATCTTAATGGTAGAGGGAGTTTGGCAAGCGTTGATGACAGTACATAACAACTGGACGTAAGATGTCAGAAATGTACCGATTTGCGTTCAAATTACCATCGATTCGAACTAGAGATGTGCGGGCGTTTACTCAAGGGTTGCTCAACTTTCACACCAGGCGTAAGGTCCTTATGGTCTATATCGAATGCAAGCAGGCGATCATCTCGGAGGCTCCAGACACATATACGGCCATCAGAACACTGCACGCAGAACATGGATTCGTCTGAGAAGAGGACATAGTGTCCATTCATGTATCAAGTTTTGTCATTCGATGCCTCAGAGTCACCGTTTCTCTCTATTCTACATTAACAAGGAGAGCTGAAGTAACAGGAGCTTTACAGACAGTCCAAGATGCTGCAAACGTCATCGCATCTTACGAGTGGATACTGGGAGTGTTGCAAACTCCCAGTTCTTGACTTATGGTCCGCGGTGTGGGTGTTCGGTTTTGAAGGTTCAACCTCATAATATGTCTACTCCCTCGGGCGTTGTTTATGGAAAGTTGGGAAGATACTACTTGCTGTTCAATATGTCCCTCAGCAACCCATGGATACCATATTCGCATTAACAATGGTTAGATCTCTATCAGTGGTACGGGCGATATCATGGAACAACAATCCATACCCTCGATAGGCAATGATGTTTCCTCTATCGAATTTCTAAGCTTGCTGGTCAGCATTTCTTCTTATTCCGGCATAACACGACATTCTGAGTAAACTCCGATCTTACATAGGGTTATCCAAATGAGAAATCCACTGCACAACTTTTCTTTTATGCAGTGCTTTAGATGTCGTTTCTCCCTTTGTGGTTTTCTAAATGTACTGAAATACTAATCATTTACCGATCCCAACCCCTCTTCTTCCTTTCACGTAAATTCGACGTTTGTCGGATTATTCCTTTTTAATGTTGCAGTTTTAATGGCTAACAGTGTATTTTTTTTTTATTATTAAATTAAAAATAACATGAAAATTATAGTTAATAAATTGCTCAATGAAAAAGACTGAGATAAAAAATTAAGAATTTTAAAATGAAAGGTTTTTTTTCAATTAAGATCCCACGTTTTTTATAAATTTTTAGACATTTTAAAAGGGTAACTTTTTTTATTGAAAGTATTTTTTATTATTTAACTAGGAATGAAAAAGAGTTCTGGCTTTTTTTAGATATTTTATTTAGAAGGGAAATATCAAATTTCTTTTGAAAAAACAATACTTATTTCTAATAAAATTGTAAGAAATTGTAAGCCTTAAGTAAAAAGTTTCTAATTTTTAGAATATTAATAATTTAATCTTTTATTTTTATGTGTATATCTTATGGCTTAAGAGTTATTACTTAAATATATCGAATACCCAGAGGATATTCTGTATCAATTCGGGAAATTTAAAACTTTTATTACTTAGATTTAGGACCAAATTACTAAAAGGTCCATTCTTAGAAATGCTAAAATAATTTTTATTACTAGTCCTGAATATTATTTCATTATTTTCCCAACGTTTTTTTAAAGTAATTTCCATTTGGCAGAATTTCTATATTTTATTATAAATTATACACGCATACTTTCCTAAATATATAAAGGAGAAAAGCGACTCCCTCATGCACTCACTCATCAGGATATCTCGGGAAATATTAGACCTACAGACTTGAAATTTGGTACGCATGTTTCTTTTATAGAAGAGATATCCACTATGATAAGTATGATATTACGTATGAGATGACATCGTTCTCAAATTTTTTGGAGTGCCAAAAATCTCCTATTTCGCCCAACCTCTACTTTTGGGATTTTTTTTTGGGCCCGGGACGGGATCCTGTTACGTGAATGGAACAATACAAGCCACCAACTCACTCCCCCCTCATGTTTTTACCTAAAATTATTTTTGCATTAAATTTAATCCCTTGATTACCCTATCTCTTTTATACTTTCGTCTGTATTTATTTGGTGACAGAAAATATTGAGGATTTCTAAAAGATAGACAATTATTGATATTGTTAAAGAAAAGTTGGAGGCTGTTTTCTTGAATATCAAAAGGGTATTGTGGCCGGGGGGAAATCATTCGTCATGCAAGAGAAAATGTTTCTCAACAACAGTAAGATAATAAAAGACCTTGGTGACAGACGACAACAAACCTGGTCACAAATTCGGAGACAAAAATAGATGCATCAAGAAAAATTGAGAAAGCTTCTAGGATAATTATTCGTCTAAAAATTTCAAAAGCTTCAGAAGGATCTTCCCAACCTATGTAAGAACAATGTTAAAATTAAAATGCAAACATTTTCGTTAAATATTTGACAATGACTAAGCGCTTCAAGTGCCATTAGTGGAAATGTGGTTATAGATTTGATTTTATGTGTCTAATATTGGCATGAAATTTGAATCTGGCTTCTGTATATTGGTACGTGTGTGTCATTTGCTTCCGCTTAGAAGCATATCAACTGAAATTACTAGAATGTTCCAAAATAAATGATAATTTATCCCTCGAGAACCTACTTATTGATTGCGTAGACCTTTCTTGCATTTGAATGAAGAGAAACCATGTAAAAATATTATAAATTAGATAGTTTATAAAAATACATATATTAAATATTTTTTGCGAAATCTTAAATGCGTGTTTTAAATTCCTCAAGATATAAGTGATCATATAGTCTAAAAATAAACCCATCGATCTAATCTCAAAAAGTAATCTTTTCAATTGAATTTTTATAGTTTAGTTTTATCTATTTATTTCATAAAGTATAATCTAAATGATGCAACTGTACCATCTGCAAACTATACATTTACTAATATCCTCAAAGATTCTATCAAGCGTAAACAATTTTTCTATTACTTTCAATAAAGTACCGAGTGAATATTAAGATAAATCTTTGACTTTTAAGAGAGTATACTCATCTGACTTGGAAAGTAGTTTTCCTTCTATCGTGCAGAGGTAACCTTGAAGTAAGCCTACCATCTCTGAACAGCAATTTAAACAAATGCTGCTTCCCGAAAGTAAAGATTTCTTAAAGGTCAAAAGGGAAAAGTAAAGGAAAACCATCCTGTTGAGTATACAATAGCAATATTTCGAAATAAAAGTGCACTCAAAATAATTGATGTAAGCAAGAGTTTTCCGGTACTTCAGAATTGCGGTTTCATTTCCATCTTAACGGTAAACGACTGGTTGAATGAAGTTAGCATAAAAAAAAATTAAATTATATTGTAAGGCTTAAGCAATTGTGAATTTTCAGTAGCAAAAAAAAAAATGTAACATATTTAACAACATAGCACACAAAATGCTGATTTTGATATCTTAAAACACTGCCAATGCTACATATTTTACGTATTTATGAGCTTAATTGAGGTGGTACAAATAAGAACTTGTAAATAGAAAGACAAAACCATCGTTTAATATATTAGGTTGGTGCACGTTGAACGTTTTTTTTTCAAACTCTTAATTAATATAGAGATATGTTAAGTGTATAAGAAACCCACGCGCACGCCATACATGTCCGATAATCATGGCTCAAAATTAGCAGAGTATAAGTAAAATTTGAGTTGTATAAGAAAAGGATCATTTGGAAATGTTTATAAATAAATATTTGTTTATTCAAATAATCTTAAACATGTAAAATAAAATACACTCTGAAAAATTTAAACTTGCCAAATGCGAATCTCATCAATTTTTTTTCTTTTTATCATAATGGTAATAATATCAAACTTTATTAATATTATCTGTGATAATAACATCCCCAGGCGCCCATTTAGTTTTAACTTAGCTTTTAGCATTTCACTGCACCGAATCCCATGGGATATGCTATACCAATCACAAGTTACAAAAGATGTTCAATCAAAAATGATGCTTATGTATTATACCATCTTCCAATTTTGTCAAATTAGAAGACATCGCTAGATGCAGCAATATACAGCTAATAGTGAAAATCGTTCCGATGCTCGTACGAAAGCAGCAATCATAGACACATATTGAACCATGTTTTTTTTTTATATATATATATTAAATTTTAAATTTTTATATATATATATATATATATATATATTTGGCAGAATTGATCATTGGTATGATACGTAACTAAAAAAAGGGGATTGTAGTTGAAAAACATGTTCCTTGGAACTGAATTGTTACCTATTAGAAACTGGTATTACACTGGTTCTTTTTTCTTTAGTGCTTCTATTTCCCGGTCATTTCCAACGGTTTTCATTATTTTAAGGGACAACTTATACTTTTGTCTTATTGAATATAAAGATAAGGAAAAGTCGTGCTTGAAATTTGTAAGAAGGTGGCTTTAACTCAAGCATGAATATTTGAAAAATGAATCGAAAAAAATATGATTTATGGATATGAATGGTGGTTTCGAAAAACATTTCTTGAGAGCCTTTTTAATGTGCTCTATGATAGAGAAATTAGTTTTTCTTTTACAAGTACAGTTAGTGTTTACTTTTCTGTTTCTAAAAATATATTTGATAATTAAAGTAATTTACGTCAACATTCTTATTTTTTAACAAAATCCATTATCTTGCTAAGATATTATAATAAACTAATTTACTTCAATATTCATATTTATTATTTTGAAGAAATTCATCATTTATGAAACGCTGTTTCATAGTTAAAAATGATCTGGTTTTTATTTGCAACAGCTCCTTGTTTGTTTGAAAACCAAGTGTTGGCACGATTCGGCAGCAAAAAAAAATCAGTGGATTTATTTAAAACTACTTTATTCAAAATCGACAAAACTACAGAATCTACAATAAAAAAATATACCCAGTCCTTTTAAAATAAAAAATAAGGGAGAAAACCTTTCTCTGATACAAAACTAACTGTTGTCACTCCAAGTAAGTTTGACATATCATGTTTGATATAATGTAATATTTTGCTTTGCGTTTGCTTATCCACTTTGAATATGGCAGCATAATTTTAATTAAGTTAGTTTTTCGAATATTTTAAGTGTAATTGCGTTTTACGTTAATAAAAAAAAATGTATAATATTTTATCGTTACGGAGCGTGTGCTTGTATAATATTTCTTTTATGTAAATCGATTCCTTTATATTGCGTGTCGAAGTAAAAATAAAAAAAATATATAAATTGTAAAGGAAGAATAGCAGTTTCTCAAGTCACAACACTAATAATTTGTCAAATATTAACCTAATACGTCATTTACCGAATTCAGTAATTTAAAAAGTACAACTGGGAAATATTTAAAGTCACTCATAAAACAAAAACACTTTGATAATACGTAGCAATTTAAACAGATGGATTACATCGAAAAAACTTGCGGAAAAGGATTTTTTTTGTATGCGGTATATTTAGTGAAAATAATAATCATGTAAAATGTCGTTAATCTTTAATCGTAGTTTTTTGATAGCCACTTTAGAACATTTAAGGTATCCGACTACGTTCGGAACGTGATTTTAAAAAGGTAAAAAGGGATAATTTTCATTATATTTGGTGTCATTTTAAAGATTAAATACATTAAAAAAATTTTTTAAAGGGAATTTTTTGAAAAAAAATTTATTTAAATAAATATTTGGCAAAAAATTAACTTAGAAAAACTTTTTCAAAATGTTCTCCTTTTTTAAAAATGCTTCTATTATAATAATTTTTTTTCGTGTATAGCTCGACCTCTTCAAGGTCAACTGGTTTTTAAAAAATTTCACATTATTTTCAGAGTACACCATTTGAAAAATTTCGCTTTTTTTTTCTTAAAATTCTCCCCCTCTGTGTCGTAAAAAGAAAAAACCCTTTTTTTAACTATATATTTCAAAAAATTTATTGGTCTCGAAAAACGACTATTTTAAAAAAATTTTTTTCAAAACTTTTTCCCAAAAATTTTAAAAAAACTCCATGGGAAAAGGGAAAAGGACTTGCAGTCATTAGATACTGTATCAACAAATTTCAAGATAACTAAATGAATTGATGACTGCGAAATTTTCCCAAAAAAAAGGGGGGGATGAAACTTAAAATTTTTTGTAAATATTTATAATACCACTGATGGAAGGGCAGATTTTGGATGTATCGCGAATATGAAACCCTTTTTTAAATTGCGAATATTTTTCATCTACTTAATCCCGGGGAATTTAAATGCTTCCTTTGCCTATCATTCAGTTCTTCCTGAAAATAAATGAGACATTCAATATTAAAAGGAAATTAAAAGGATCTTGTTTAGCCACGGGGGATATGAGATGGGATCTCCAAACCCTTTAACAAAACACTAAAAAGGTTTTTCTGACAATAAATAAAAAAAGGGGCATTAATCCCCCAAAAAAAGGATTTTGGTTTGTCCACGGGAAAAAGATGTAAAAATTATTTTTTGTCTTCATTTTAAAGAAAATAGGGAAAAGCATTTGAATACAGTCTGCCTGAATGTTTAAAAAAATGATTAAAATATTTTTTCACTTTTACACCTTTATCATTAATTGAAAAATATATTTATTACTGGTATATATGTTTTATTTGTGGTTTATAAAAAAATATAAAATTTTTGTACTTAAAAATAAAAATTTTTAGGTCTATTTTTAAATTAATGCTAGTCTATTTGAATGCAATAAATTTAAAAATTTTGTTTGTATAATCAAAACACATTTTTATACTTCATAAATATATATCATAATTGGCAAAAAATTTCCATATTTAAATAACGGGTTTAAAAGTTTGGGGGGTTTCTACACCCCAATGAGTAACATGAAAAAACAAGGGAGTGACCCCGGGGTTAAAAAATTTTATGTAATACTATTCTAAATCAGTTTTATATACATTTTTTAATCTAAGTGACACTAAATATCATAAAATTACCCTTTTACCTTTTTCAAACCCCCCTTTTGAACGTACATATCTTAATAATGCCACAAAAATGAATGACAAAAAAGATTTTACAAAAGCTGTTGATTTAACATCTTTGTCTGCAATTCATGCATCTCTGTGTCCAATATCAAATCGACTGAACAAACCGAATGCAAATTTTCGATGTAGATGTTTTATATTTTCTAGCCTTTCTGTAATTAGTAATTCAAAAAGCATTTTTTAAAAAAATAAAATTATAACTTTTTGTTTTGATTTTATGCATAACAATTCATTATCTCATCCATTAAAATTCATCAAATATATAAAAAAAAAAAAAATTTTTTACAAATTGATATTTCGTTGGATTTTTAAACGGCATTAAGTACCTGAATAACTATATTTTTGTACACGGTACACAAGGATTTATTACGCATTTTATAGCTGTATTACAATATTTGAATGAATAAAAACCGATATTTATTGTTTAAATCAAAAACATAGAGTATGACATGCTTTAAACTTAAATTATGTTTAGTTATTGTAATAAAACTTGTACGAGAAACACATAGATGATCAAAATGTCAATAAAGAAAAAAATTCAAAATCATATCAAAAACACTTCACCGCCCCTTCTCTTCCTGTTCTAAAAACAGAATAAAAACTAACACATGAAAAAAATATACAATGCTAAACTTTTAAGCACGAATCACGTATTTATCGAAAATTAAGTTACTTCTCCGAACTAAAAATAGCTCGCTTTTATTATATAATTAACTGAATTTTATATAGGGTGTATTTGGTGCGCATGTTATTAGCTGCATTAAGATTCCGCTACTGTGTGGAAGAAAAGAATTGCGAATCACACAAACTACGGTATCGCGTGTCGTACTGGCATATAAAAGCTACTAAGAAGGTGCTATTTTTATACACAGTTTTCACGCACGCATGAGGTGAGACGTAGTCCTTTCGTCTTATTTAATCATCTTCATCCAATAAGGGCCCAAGAGTGTTGTATTTAAATAACAGGGATTGTGATAAAAATTAATCTTTTACATACTTTTACTGTTTTGGGTTTTATTAAATATACCTTGTGACCTAAAAGTGCGCTAACATTTGAAAATTCAATAATTGAGACTTTCACTATTTGCGATCCAGTATTCAATCATAACTGTCATCATGCTTCCCTTCCATACAATAACAATATATTGAATTTAATAATACTATACTTTGACGCTAAGGCTACAATACAGCTTTAACCTCTTAAGTACCCCCAACGTATATACACGTCTTTCCGAAATATGATCTACTCTGAGCTCTGCTATCCATACAATTACTCCGAAGGCTTTGGAATACAATACAGTGTTTACGAAGGATTTACTTATTTCAGAGAACGTTTTACTTATTTTACCTTTTCTCCCCCATCAATATATCACATATGATACATATTTCACTACGTGGAAAATAGTTACATTGGGGAGTGAATCGCATAGCTTTTAATCGGCAGTTTGAATTAATTATAAACTGTACAAAAAAATTGTCATGATAAGGGTTGTGATTTTTGCTTATAATTTTATACATGAGAAACCCATAGGGTCATTGGTAATTATTAAACTTGTTCTTAAATTAGTATTGTTAAATCAATTGTGAAATACATTGTGCAGTACTGATACATTTATAAGTGTATTATATCAGTGCTAATTTTACAGTTATATCGGCGCAAAATACATTTACAGTGAAAGATTTACAGTTATATCAGAGAAAAATACATTTACAGTGCAAAATTTCAAAATTTACAGTTATATCAGAGCAAAATAATTTACAGTGAAACATTTACAGTTATATCAGAGCAAAATACATTTACAGAGCAAAATTTCAAAATTTACAGTTATATTAGTGCAAAATACAGTCCAGTGTCAGAATACATTTTGTTTGGTTACTATCAGTAAATAAATAATTTTTAAAATAATCTTTTGCTTTTGACTTTTCAATGTGCTCGCGTCCCCATAGTAGAATTATCACGCCCGTAGGGGTGCGTGCCTCGCAGTTTTGAGAAATGCCGAGGTAGAGATAAAGAATTGACACACATGCTTGAAATGATGTGGGGTCTTTGAAATAAAAAAAGTGCAAAAAAATGCCAACAGACGGCATTAAAAAGCAAAATATCAGTGACGCCGAATGAAAATAGTATATAAAATGAGTCCGGTTCGTGTAAATTCTTGGCCTCCTAGTCCTCCAGAGCTCAATCCGTGAGATTATTAGTTATGGTGTTTCCTGAAGTTGCAATTCTACTGCGATCGTAGGACCTCGTTAGGAATGTTAAAAGACAACATCTGACGTCAGTTTGTCACCATACCTACGGATATGCTGTAGAATACTTCTCGCAAGATTGTCCCTCGACCACAGGTATAGTTGATAGACGACGGCTAACATGTTGAACATACAGAAAGAACATCAGTTATTGCTAAAAATAATTTTATGCTGATTAGTACTATGTTATGCAAATCGCCCTCAGTAGGCTATTTTTTTAGTTTTAATAAAACTCTTGCATATCGTCGGTCTAATTATCAGACTGCGTAACTCCATCTGGGATGCTAATTTGATACAGTAGGGCTAGGCGCCAAGTTGTTGTTTATGTTCGCCAAGATAGGCGATAATATTACAATATGGTTTACTTTTTATCGTGCGATAATGTGGTTGCTATGGAGATAACGTATTTCAGTGTTAGTTTTTTCTCCCGCTGGAGTTAGTTTTTTTTTAGTTCTCAATCTACAATAAAAACCTGTTTTTTTGTTTTTAAAACCATTTATCCATTGTTGAATTTATCCTTGAGTTTGATATTTGGGGACAGAATTATGTGGTTGTGTGTGCTGGAATTAGTCTTGCTCTTTAATGGATATTAACTCATGGATCTCTGTGTGTGTGAAGGGTACTTTTTCTCTCCGTTAACGGGGCTTCGGATTGTTATAAAAATAATTCGTATCATCACTTCCAAACGTATTGTTTTAGGAAAATAAAAAAAATATTTAGCAGATTGATCATGAACTATTTTTATTCACATGTACGAGTCCTTTTTTTTTTTTTTTTTTTTCCATTTTCAGAAAACACGCACCACCCCTCCCCACCTTTTTCACACAAAGAACACCCCTTTTTTTTTTTATTTTTTTTCCCAGAAGCCTATTTTGCGGTTTTAGGGGTTTCACCTTTAAACTTTAGTTGCTAAATCTAATTAGTCCCAAATCTGGGAAAAGACATATGGAATTAGCGAAATCTGAAAATGGTATATTAATTATCGCCAAATTTAAAAAACGATATAAGAATTATACCAAATTGAAACCCTTTAAATATTAAAAATCCGATCAGGGCAATGAAACAAAATTATGAAATTATTGTATTGTCATGGGTCCTTTACAAGTGTGGGAAAATTTCGAATTAGTCTGTCTTTTTAAAGTGGGTAAAAACCGAGTTCAAAGATTCCATTACATACAAGTGAAACTTATAAAAACGTGTTAATAATTAAAAAGAGCATGATTTGTCTGCATTGTTGAAACAAGGCACACCCGGTTTGGCAGAAAAACAGGTTTTCGACGCCAACTTTTGTCTTTGCTTTAACAATTACATTGTTACAACAATAGAGACGAATCTAAGTTGGTTCCAAAACTGATAATTAATTTATTTAAATTTAATTAATTAATATTTGAAAAAATTGTATTAATATCAAATGTAATCCATTACAAAAAAAATTATTTAAACTTGATTGGATAAATAGAAAGTTTTTTATTAACGATTGAAATGTTGAACAGGATAAATAAATATATAAATAAATATATAGAGAGAGTAAGCTAATAGTAGGAATTAGAAAATAGTTCCCATGCGCTATTCAAAGACGTCAACATGAGGGCGAAAATGTACTTTAACAGGCAAAAGGGGTGAACTACTTACCAATCAATTTATGCTAAAGTAAAATGCTAATGACAATGGTTTTATTTTTTATAACCCTATCTGAAATCAACGCACTTTTCTTGTTCATAATTTTGTACAATACCTATGCTATTAAACTTTCTGCTCCCTTTTATTCGTCTGAAACTAAAAGGAAAGAAAAATTCGTATATGACAATGGAATGTCAACTTATGTTTGTTGCCTTGAGGCAAAATTTGCTGAGATGATATCCCAATGAGTAATGAGAATTTTACGAAGTATTTGGGAAATCGGATTCTGTCTCTGAATTTGAAGGATCTATGTTATTTTTATTCTTCTATTAGAAATTTATGTGTAATTGGATTCTATTATTATCGATTCAAAACACCCAAAGAATATATTAATTGTTTCGGTTGCGGATGGCTAACGGAAAATGAAAAAAAAAAAAAATGAGTTTTTTAAATGAGTGAACCCATCCCTATATCCCTAACATTCCTTTTAAAACGTTTCTAAAAATTTTCCACTTGTATTTGGAAATATGCACGGCATTTTTTCTATTCAATTGAATGATATATTCTCAACAATTCTTCCAAAATTTTAAAATATTATAGGTATAATTGTGTTACATTTATATACCATAAAATGCTACAAATATAAGGATAAACATTAGCGTCAATTATTTGTTAAAGTTAGTTCAATGTCAACAAAAATAGTTTAAATTAAATCAAATTGAACAATTTAAGTTATCAGAAGAAAAATTCAAATGATTTACAATACATTTAATAATTTATTGACATATCACTCTAGGCCATAAATGGTACATCTACCTAGCTTGAAAAGCTAAAAATGAACAACAAAAATAGCAACGTTTCCAACTAAATGATGCAACTACGACACTGCCAACTTCGACAAATCTGGCCACTAGATTTATTTTTTGATCATTATCGTCGTCTTCGTATCTCCGCTCGAAATGGTTTCCGTGATTTATAAAATCAGATGTCCAGAACTGTTCCTTCTGGCTATTATTGACTTTCGATATTCCAGATCTAAAAACGGACACTGAAAACTGGATTCTAAAACATTTTTCCCCTTTCTCTGCTTGCTTTATCGAGTTGAACTTCTTATAAATATTTGATTGAAATGGATCATTAGATGAATTAGTTCTTAAGATACATAATTAAAAGTAAGATGTCATAGTGTATAACGTATTCCAATGTGAAAACAATAATATTGTTAAGTTGATTGGGGTTCGAGGATTTTATGCAGAACTATACAAGATAGTTCTTTAAGAGCAATGAGAATTTATTGTTGAGAAAATAATCCTTTAAATACATACTGACTCAGTTCTGGTGACCGTTTCCGTATTTATAAGTCTCACGGATACTTCAAGAAATATCCACTTTCGTCAATGATCGAGTAATTAGTGGATATTTCCACTAATTTCTAGAAGAATTTATAGTGTCCCAAACTCATTAAAAAGGGTCGCCAACGTGGTCATTAAGCCACCAAAATGGTCGCCAAAGTCACTAACTTGTTTGCCAAAAATTATGCCAATTTGGCTCTATTGCCAAGATTTCCCCATTTCCCATTGAATCGCCATTATAACGTACGGAACGGCGTTTCTTGCGAATATTGCAATTTTAACATAAAATAAATATAACATAGAGTAATGTAAATGCATTACACATCCAAAAATACAAATCATTTACACTATTTTACCAAAATTTGTAACAATATCAAGGATCAATGTTTTGAACTCATAAAAAACAATTCCCATATACCTAATAGTGTCATAAGTTCTGATATAATTAGAAAGGAACTAAAATAATAATAAAAAATATTTATAATAAAATATAAAATTAAAAATTTTTAAAATTTGATTTTAAAATTAAATTTAACATATTACACCTTTTACTTAAAATGATCACCTTTTGTCTTCACGCGGGCGTCAAGGGACTTTGGCCAACTATCAATTAAGACACGCACTACCTAAATGGGAATTTTCCTCACTGATATCCTCAAACAACATTTAAGGCTGTTCAAATTTGGATGCTGTTTTTGGCACATTTATACCTTTAATATTGATTTCAATTTATAACCAAATAGATTTATAAATCTGGACTGCTGAGAGAAAAGCCAGTCTTTGTTTTCTATGAAGACAGGCACATTTTTTTTCAACCACCAATAGATTTTTTTCACTTTTTGATCAGACAAATATAAGGCGTACTATCACGGAAAGTTTGGAATTTGTTAGCTTCTTGGCCGAAATGTCATTGTTGCAACAAAAATCGTTGTACAGCAAGATAGAAACTTCGTAATACGTGCGAGTGAATTAGATGCAGACTCAGGGACAATTTCGATTGCCTAAAATTTGGTGACAAAAATAAATGCTCCTAGAAAAGTCAAATAGGGTCTAAGATGATTACTTGAAGCAGAGTTTCCCAAACTTTTTTACCTCATAGACCCTTTGCCAGGTTTTATGGGTACTTAATAATAAGTTTTTGAAATTCTCCAAATTACTAAATGTGTTTTTGGCAGCAGGTATATAACTTTACTTTAAAAGATTCAATTTTCTAACTGTAGTGAAATATAGTGTTTAACACTTAAGAAAACACATAATAATTAATTAAAATGAAATTTAATTAATGCATAGAACAGTTGTTACATAAAATAACTGAGCAACAAATGCTTTTGGTGGGAGATGCAATAACAAATTTTCCACATTTGGGGTCAATATTGACGGGTTAAGCCCTAAATATTTCTTCGGTTAATAGTCTCTAGTCTTTTATTTTTATTTTCTTTATTTTTTTGTTTTGTAGATTGAGAAATGCATTGAACATCATTCTCAATTGGAAAAAAAATTAAAAACTTGCCCAAGATATTCCAAAATTTGGGATAAATAACAAGTATATATTTTAAAGCCATAATTGACATCCTTTTCCAAGCCTTACTTTATGATTTTCGTTAGTGTCTATTCTTAGAGCCTAATTCTTGTAATATAATTTTTTTTCAATGTAACCGTATGAATTCATTGCCTACTGTGGTATTACCACAGTCAAAGCATTTTCAAACCTAGTTTAAAAAAAAGAATACAAAAAAAGGGGGGACATTTAAATGTTGAACGTACTTTTTCTGGCAGATTGTTTGTGACAACTGAGAAACTGGGAAAGTTCGCGACATCCTGTATTATACTCTTGTTGCTCAATTCTGGCACAAGAAACGCTGAAATGAGGTCCTTGTTTTAGTAAAATTTATGCTGGTGCCTTGCAACTGCAAATCAACTTCATTAAATTTAGTAAATAAATCTGTTAGACAGGTAAGTCTGGTTTACACTTGATTAAATTTCCTTTTAAAACTAAAGTCGATTTGGCTTGATGAGGGTCACCATCGTAGACCCTCATTTGCACCTCATGGACGCCCAAATTATTTTTTCGCTGACGAGAACCCCTTGTAGGTCGTCATAGATGCCTGGGGGTCGATACAGACCACTTTGAGAATCGCTGATTTAAGGTATCCAACTACATTCGGAAAGGTGATTTTGCAAAAGCATATAAATGGATAATATTTATGATATTTATAGTCACTTAGATTAGAAAATGTATATAAAATTATTTTAAGAATAGTATTACAATAAAAAATTATTTAAGTGCAATATTTTGACAAAAAATGAACATAGAATGACCCATTTTCAAAATATTCACCTTTTGTGAAAAAAATGCTTCTATTATAATAATATTTTGCCTGTATATAGCTCAGACCTCTTTACAGAGGCTCAACTAGAATTTTTGAAATATATAACTTAGAAGTGGGTCTATCCATGTTTTACGACAACAGAGGGGAGAAATTTTAAGAAAAAAAACGCCGATAATTATTTTAAATGGTTCTATCTCTGAAAATAATGTGAATGTTTCAAAACTCCTAGTTGAGCCTCTGTACAGAGGTCTGAGCTATATACAGGCAAAATATTATTATAATAGAAGCATGTTTCAGAAAATGAGAACATTTTGAAAAAAGGTTATTGTAAGTTACTTTTTTGCCGAAATATTCTATTTAAATAATTTTTTTTTGTCAAAATGTCCTTGAAACATTTTTATAGATGTATTCTAATCTAAGGGACACTAAATATCATGAAAATTATCCGTTTATGCCCCTTTTTAAAATCACGGTTCCAAACGTAGTCTCTCTCGGATACATTAAGGCAATCATTCCAGAAGCTCCTAAAAGATCCAGCTTATACAAGTACGATGAAATCATAAAAGTCTTTTGTATTTGCGATTCTACTATGGTTTTGAAACAAAATGCTATACTTAATTTAATGCAGTTCTTAGAATGCTTCTCCTAACATTCCCAGACCCTTTACGTCTATCCGCATTTTCGAAAGAAGTAGTATTATAAATCTGAGAGGTTTCGGCAAATTAAATCTGAAAATAAAAAAAGTCCTAAAACCATCTCAAGAAAAAACACAAATGATTTTTCCGATGCATAGTCTATTTTTTCCGCTGAAAATCAAGATTTATCGAGCTAACAGGAATTACATCTGTTAAACGTGAGGTGAATATCAGTTTTCAGCATTAAAATTTATTATTAAATTCGAGTTCTAAACAATATCGTGATAAAAATGTTAATAATTAAGTCAGAAGTAGCTAATAAAGAAATTACACTCCCGAAAAAGTAAGCTTGAATTATGCAGTAAAAGAACAAATCGAGTACAGAATCATCTGCATTTAAAAAAAAAATTCGAAGCCAAACACATTATCTTTTTTAAATAAATGAAGGAAGAAGGTTCGTTCTGGGTACCTTCGTTCCGAAAGCGAGTTCGTAACCGTTCACGACAAAACGATCGTCGTCGCGTGATGTTGGTACTATATAGTTCATATAGATATCACACCGCCACATACTCCCATGCGAGTGTTTCGGCGAATATGCGAACAAACGATACCATATTCGTGGCGAGCATGCAAGCAGTTGCGTCACTTGGTGGTTTGCCTCATTCGTGTGAGAGGGCTTTGAGAATTGCGTCATTTGTGTGAGACGACTTTGAGAATTAACGGCTTATTTGCTTTTGCGGTGGATAGATGGCGCCACGACAGCGGCGCGTGAAGGGTGCGGTTCCTTTGCACGGCCAGGGTCACCAATGAAGGAGAAGGTTCGTTCTGGGTACCTTCCGTTCCGAACGCGAATACGTAACCTATCACGCCAAAACGATCGTCGTCGCGTGATGTTGGTACTAGTTCATATAGATATCACACCGCCACATAAATAAAGAATATGAATTAACATAGGACAAAAAAAGGATCTTTTTCAACAATTTTCTAAGGTGAGAAATTTCTGTCAAAAAATATTCTTAAAATGGCTGAAAGGAAGTACAATATTTTCTTGTTCTTAATCAAACAGATCGACCACCTAAGGAAAAGTTTTGACTGCCCTTCACACGTAGCACTCGACTCTGCTATTAATTTATTTTTTGCAACCATGAAGTAAAGTAATAAATCTAGCAGAACACCGGATTTAATTGTTAAACTTGAGTTTCCTCTCTTTTCTAAAATGTACCTTATGTCTTTTTTTTTGACAAAGATCTTTAGAAGAAATTTTAAATGGCAAGATAACAGATTCAACATTTGATGACTGCAATAAAGTACAATACTATTCGAAGTTACGTAATATACGGAGTCTACAAACATATCGTTAGTCGAGCACATACCGAGTTGCAATAAAATTTCAGGATTATTAGATTAGATTTAGATGAACAATTTTGGATTAATTCGTGTGGAATATTAATGGAAACAGTTCTCCACATAGGGAAAATGTTTGCTTGTTCTCCCATATCCAACCATAATGTAACTATTATTCAACTACATCTAACAACATTTCTAGCATGTAAAATACGTGTTACACGTTTAACCCACGGTCACTCGCGCCTGTTTTGCTACCGTCATTACTTGCGGGGTGTAGAGAACACCCCAAACTTTTAACACGTGTATTTAGTTATGAAAATAAAATTAAGTCATTATGATACATATTTATAAAGTACAAGATGTTTTTTGTATCATACAAATAAAATTATTAAATTTATTGCATACAAATGAGACTAACATTAATTTAAACTAAACATACAAAATTTTCACATTTTAAAACACATAATTTTATATTTTTTCATAAACCAGTAAAACGTATATACCAGTATATAATAAATATATTTTATAATTAATGAGATAATGATAGTAGAAAGTAGAAAAATAATATTTTAATCATTTTCCAAACATTCAGAGTAGACTGTATACATATGGTAAACTTCTTGCGGGAGTTCTCCCCCCAGATAAACTTTTGAAGATTATTACATTCCAATCGTTCGAGAAAGAGAGATTGCATCAGGCTTAAAGGTTCAATTACCTAAAATGTGCAGCTACAGAAAAAATCGTGGTACTGTGCATTCTTTTTAGAATCGTGGGAGGATTTTCTTGTTGCTGGAGTGTACAGAACATCCTGCGAGAGTGATCGCGGGTTAATAAGCAATAGAAAAGGAGTAAAATTCAGCCAAGGAGTTTCTACCGAAACAGAGCCGTAGAGAGAAATTACGTATTTGTAAAAGCGTATCTTTACCTTACCAATCCACAGAATAATGTAGGTAAAGAGGTAAAAGTTGACATACATGCTTAAAATAACATGGGATTTTATTACCCCCAAAAAAAAAATGCAAAAATGCCAACAGAGATGGATAGCAAAACGTTAGTGACGCCGCGTGAAAATCGGGTATAAAATTAGCTGAAGTCAGACAGAAATCCTGACCAGAAATTGCAGAATGCTGACTTTACCAGAAAAGACATTGTTTGTAAGGCTATACTATTACAATTGGAGAATCTGTTGCCGCAGTTTTACGATCCTATTGCCAGGAAAAGGGTGTGAAAGATCTCTGGCAAACATCTTTTGGTGAGGATCGCGTGCTGAGCTGCTACTTCTGTGATGCTTGGCTTCCCAAATCCCTAGAATAATCTCCGATTGGTCATTGTTGTGAGGTTACATGAAGACACAAATCTCCCGCGATTGTCAGACCTCATTAGGGATGTTACATCCAACAGCAATTTTTTACCAAGCCTACAGGTATGCTGTACTGCGCTGTTCTCAACATTGTTCCCTCTACTACGGTTATTTTTAATGTGAGATGACAAGAGTTTGAACAATTGTTTTAAAAAAACATTGTTTATTGCTAAAAATCAATCGTTATGCTAATTGTTGCTTTGTTATATAAAGCGCAATCTGTTGACCATTTTTTGCCATTTTGAAATTTCAACCGTTAACCTACCATCGTTACTCGCGGGGTGTAGAAAACACCCCAAACTTTTAACACGTGTATTTAATTATGAAAATAAAATTAAGTCATTATGATACATATTTATAAAGTACAAGATGTTTTTTGAATTATACAAATAAAATTATTAAATTTATTGCATACAAATGAGACTAACATTAATTTAAATAAACATACAAAATTTTCATTTTAAAACACATAATTTCATATTTTTTCATAAACCAGTATATAAAACGTCTATACCAGTAATAAATATACTTTAAAAATAATGAGATAATGATAGTAGAAAGTAGAAAAATAATATTTTAATCATTTTCCAAGCATTCAGAGCAGACTGTATACATATGCTCAACTCTCGCTGGAGTTCTCAGCCTCCAGATAAACTTTTGAAGGTCATTACATTCCAATCGTTCGAGAAAAGGGAATGCATTAAGCCTGAAGGTTTAATGACCAAAATGGGCAGCTACAGAAAAAATCATGGTTCTGCACATTCTTTTAAGAATCCTGGGAGGATTTTCTTGTTGCTGGGGTGGACAGAACACCCCGCGCGAGTGATCGCGGGTTAACGAACCTTTGGATCATCCGGTACACATAAATCAAATATATTTTATGACGGGTAATTCTCTGTTCCACAGTGTGTTGGATTAAAATAGGGGAGGCTAAAATCATTCTTTTCATGGATGGAAGTAAGAAGTGTTTGAAACAATTAAATGCAAATGGAAGTAGTCAATTGCTTTCATAGTATAAATATAATTTTAACGTCCCTATGCTTAATAAAGAGGAAAGTACGAAAACATTGTGCAATCGTCGAGGAAGATGAGTGGTCCTGTTCGTCGGCATTGTCCAGTCCTGGTACCCTTGAAGACCTACAATGTTAAGAATCTATTCATCAAAGCTCAAATTTCTCACGTTGGCGTGGTGTAGCATCAAAATTTGAACCCACGATTCAACAGAAATGCCGCTTACGAGTTTCGAACATGTCAACTGGGCTACCCCGCTTTCATTTAAGTGCACCAAATAAGCAGGCCATTACTTATGCCCGATCTTTACCCCAGGCAGGTCGGGAACCGAACGTAGTTCAGACCCGTCAAACAAGGGTTCAGGGGCCAAATTTAAAAAATTTTAAGCAAATCCCGGATATTTCATGCACATTTAGGGAACAGAGGTCAAAAATATAGATTTAGAACTTTATTTTTTTTAATTTTACATAAAATTAAGATATTTATTAACATAAAAATAAAGAACACACACACATAAAATGCAACTACTCCTTCAACAGAAACCGCCCCTTAAACATGTCCTGGTCTTTATGAAATCAAAATATTTTTCGTATAAGAAAATATTTTTTTTTCTCTGATACGTTGAATCAAAAACGGAAAGCAGAATATACTGCAATTTTCTTCAATTAAATCTTTCCAACAATTACGTCCAATAGTTAAAAACAGTTGTCGTTTTATCCTTAGAGTGGGTTAGTAAGTTTTTTTTCATAATTCCGCAAATGTTGCTTTCCATAATTCTGAAGATAGCCCAATAAGCTTCATTTCAAATTTACCAATTCCCATCCACTCAACAATTGAGAAATTGATAGAGTAGTGTAGGGTGCCACTGAGAACCATACCACGTGTTAAATGTGACACGCGTACTATAAGTTGCCGACGCGTACTATAAGTTGCCGACGCGTACTATAGGTTGCCGACGCCTGCTCTAGAGCAGTGCTTCCCAACCATTTTATCGCCGCTGACCGTTTGATATTTGATAATTTTACCGAGGTCCTCTGAAAGAGGGGACGTTGACTGCTTCTATTTTAGATTATTTTAATTTAGTACTTTTAATTTAATTACCGTAAAATCCGGCGTATAACACGCACTTTGAACACAAAAAATAAGATCAAAAATTAAGGGTGTGCGTTATACGCCGGGTATAAAAACGGTAGTTTAAAAAATAACAAAAAGGATGGGCACAAAAGAAAAACTTATTTCTAGATGTATCGAAACACAGTTTATTTAAAAGAAACTACTTGCTTTATGAACAAGAACAGTTGTAGTTGTAGAAGTATACTATTTTCAAAAGTCTGGGATAATACCTCGAATAAATTACTTCAAAACATAAAAACAATGTATACTAATATATATTTCTGATTTCTTCTTTAAAAAGGGGGTGCGTGTTATACGGCGAATACACCTAAAAATTAAAAAAATTAGCTTGAAAGTATAGGTGCGCGTTATACAACGGTGCGCGTTATACGCCGGATTTTACGGTATATTTAAACATACCATTCAGAATGAAATAGTTTCATATAAAATTAAATGTACAGTGATTTCCACTGAAAGTAGCAAAACCCCTAGAGAAATACAACATAGTAAATAAAATGGAAATAATTTAGTGTTCTTTTTGCTTTTTGCTGTCGGGGTCGTACGGGA
Organism: Trichonephila inaurata madagascariensis; assembly: GCA_019973955.1. NCBI lineage: Eukaryota > Metazoa > Arthropoda > Arachnida > Araneae > Nephilidae > Trichonephila > Trichonephila inaurata. Next base: position 23,851 of record BMAV01005633.1, on the reverse strand, counting down.
TAGAATTGATATTCGTTTACTATTTGGAACGGTTATGGTTAATGATAACAGACAACATTGGAGTAGCGACAATTTTATGGGAGGAACTAATTTTTAACTATCTTTCATATATTGTAAGAGAAAAATACTCGAAGAAAATATATCGTTTCAAGACGATTGGGAGGTTGACTATTTTGTAGAGAAAAACAAACATGGATCAGTAATTGTTTGATTTTTCACGCGAGAGTGCTGGATATAAAAAATACCAATAAACAGGAATCACATTCAGTGACACTTTTCCTCGAAGATCTCTTTCAAGAGGTGATAAATAGGCTTTTTTTGTATAATATTTGCAACAGCAGAAAAGTGTTTAGTCAGTGGTAATATCACCGCGGTAACAAAGACATCCTATGAAGTTTGTTATATTATTGGTAATCACATATGAAACCGTTTACTGATGCAAAAATTGTGAAGGGGTGTTTCTTAAATGCTTCTAATTTAATGTTAGTGACAAAAATAAAGAAATATAAAAAATAATAATTAAAAAAAAAGGAAAACAGGAGTAATAATATTTTGATCAAATTTCCAATGCTTTCTTGGTCTTAAAATATTTATTCCACCCCTCCCCATTTATTCTCATGTTGCGGCCCGCGTAAAATAGCTTACATATGTATGCGGCTCAGCAAAAAAAAAAAAGGTTGAGTACCCCTGCACTAGAGTATCGTGGATTTACATGATGCACGGGTGTGTATGATTCACTCACAGAAAATCTAGCCCCACTGTGTCTTTCAACTACGGTTGCCAAGCGATGCTGTGTGTGGTTACGAATTCTTGGAAGTCATTATTTCTGTCCAGTCATGGTTTTGAATCCCGATGGTATATAAGATTTGAAAAGTATAAGGGATAATGCACATTAAATTATCGAGGCTCTAAGTCCTATCAATGGCGTAGTGTGGAAATTTGAAGATTTTGATGCCAACTCAGGTGTCGCCCTCATAACTTGACCAAGGTTCAAAACGAGATGAGATCCATCACCAATAAATCAACCAAATTAAACGGTCACTGTGAAATCGGGTCAAATTAAATATCATAATCCTATTCGCATAAATCAATACTCATTATAGGATAAGGTTTTCTTTATGATTAAATGCAATTTCATTACAGTGAGAAGAAGATATTCAAGGGAGACAAATCAAAAATTTCCCGAAATAGATAAAAAGGGTCGATATTTAAATTGCGATACGATACCTACCAGGATCTACGGGACAGACCAAACAAATTCGCAATTTTGATGTCTTATTCAATTTCTGTTTTATCTGAAGAGATAATATTTACTTTTATGATGAAATCCTGTGCGGAATGTATAGAATTGAAGAGCGCGCGCGCGTACTTCTGGAAAAATGTTCCCTACTTCGATTTGATTTCACAGAGAAAAGAAGGAAAAAGAGTTGGCAACATTTTAAAATCATTCTTTTGTCATGGTGATAGATACACAAAGAAAAATAGCAAAATAATTTCCAATTTTACGACAGTTTCATTTTCAGCAAGCTCAAAGATTGTAACAATCTCAGCATTTACTGTGCAGTCGGAAATGTCATAACAATTATAAATATATATATTTTTTTATTTCACAGATGTGTACATTAATGACCAGACACTGTCTTCAAGTTAATTTTTTTATGAAGCTCATGTGTATCTTAAAACCTTAACCAAACACAATTGGTGTCGTAAATTATCAATTCAATAATTAAGTATTTAATAATATTTTAGATCATTTTCCCGAAAAAAGACGTATATACATATATCTATCTATCTATATATATTGCTATTTTACACAACACTTAAGGTAACCGACTACGTTCGGAACCGATGATTTTAAAAAAGCGCATAAATGGATAATTTGCATGATATTTAGTGTCACTTAGATTAGAATACATGTATGAAATTGTTTTAATGACATTTTGACAAAAAATAGTTATTTAAATACAATATTTGGCAAAAAATTAACTTAGAATAATCTTTTTCAGAATGTTCTCCTTTCATAAGGAATGCTTCTAAAATAATAAAAATTCGCGCTTGTATAAAGTAGACTTCTCTAGAGAGTATGAACTAGGATTTTTGAAACATTCACATTATTTATTTTCACCAATTGAAATAATTATCGGTGTTTTTTTCTTAAAATTGCTCTCCTCTGTTGTCGTAAAATATGGATAAACCTACTTCTAAGCTATACATTTCGAAACTTCTAGTTGAGCCTCTGTAGAGAGGTTTGAGCTATATACAGGCAAAATATTATTTTAATAGAAGCATTTTTCACAAAAGGAAAATATTTTAAAAATGGGTCATTCTATGTTCATTTTTTGCCAAAATAGTGTACTTAAATAATTTTTTATTGTAATACTATTCTTAAAACAATTTTATGTACATTTTCTAATCTAAGTGACACTAAATATCGTAAATATTATCCATTTATACGCTTTTGCAAAATCACGGTTCCGAACGTAGTCGGATACCTTAAATGCAACAAAGACGGGTCGATCCATTCTTCACTTTACATTTTGCACACTACACAAAATTTGGATGTTGAGTTCACAGTGCCCCCCCTCCCTCGCGAACACACGTAGATACTTATCTTTAGAGAAATAAAATATCAACTGATAGATTGCGTATTAAAGTTTGTATTCAGTAACACCAAGGGGATTATTGATGACGCCCATCATAATTTTGGTTAAATGACGAGCACGACAGCTGACTTAATACTTACTCGTCATACTTTCCCACCTTTCAAATGTAAGGACATTGAGCCTTGACTCAAGTATTAAATATCGATCCACTGTCTCCAGGCCGTGGTAGCTTAGTGGTTATAGTTCAGAACTCGAGACCAGCGTGTCACGGGTTTGAATCCCGGTACACTGAAGACCTGTATTGTAGAGGAAGCTGATGAACATTAAATGTCAAGCTTAAAGTACTTCCGTTGACCTAGTGTGGTAGTTTGGAGAAGTGTGCATCTCAGGTGTCATCCTCGTCACTTGACCGAGGCTCAAAATTATGAGGTCCGTCACCAATAGTCCTCGTATGCTTTATATATATAGTGTGATGTCAACATAACCCACAAATTCTTTAGAAGTAATGCCTAAGGAAATTTAAGTCATGTTTTTTAAATTTACATTTAATATATGTATACATATATATTTCTTATATTTATGGTAATACATCAGCTTTCAAGATCATAAATTACATAAACTTCTAGGATATCTACGCTTACTTAGAGAACTTGCAGCAGTATTAAGGCAAAACAGCAAAACAATCCTATTGATTGATAGAAAAAAGTTTTTAATAAGGAGAGAAAATATGCAATTCATTTCGATTCGAATATGTTTTTATTACTTTATTACTTGTTTGTTTTTTACAGCAAATACCGAAATTACGTAACACAAGATTCCAAAGTCGATTTATTTTTTCTTCGTTCAAATTATTACCGAAGCATCCTAGACGAGGAAAAACAGAAAGGGGGAAAAATCAATATCAATTAACGGGGAAATACGATATAGCAACCCCTTCAGTTCTCTAATACACACTAATAAAAAAGGTCAGAGAAGAAGCAATCAAATAGCCTTCCCATTCACAACCAATGTTATCCTATAACCCCTTTGATTTCAGCCAAAATCTAGTTTTTTCTGTGTGTTTTTTTATTTATTCCCCATCAAACAAATAACCCGATAGAATTTCCTCAGCTTCTTATTACAATTTTACACACTTTGTTTTTATTTCATTTTCTTGATTGCAATGCACATTGAACATTTCTTTCATTTAGGTGGGTTTGAAAACAGACAAACTTTTTTTGTATGACAAATGTTACATCCCTATTAATTATTTATGAAGATAGCTCTCTACTTTATTGATATTTTTTTCCCTTAAAATCCTGGAATATTCCAATTTCGTCAATTTTTGTTATAAAAATTGCAATGTAAGAGAGAGAGAATTGATGAAAATATATGTAACAGAATATATTGCAGTTGATGGGGAAAACATTACTCGAGAGCTAAACTAGAATTACCGAATCGAACAACGAGAGTGACACCTGATCTAGTTCTTTTTTCTCTCTCCGAATATCCCCACTTTAAAAATTTCCAATAGCAACGCTGATGTAAAGTAAAAAAAAGAGCGTGTGTGCTTATGACCACACGATAAAAGTGAAAACTTCAAATTTTGTAATGTTATTACAGAGATTAGTTATGAATAAAAACATGGGAAATTAGTATTGTGCTATAAAATTATTTATTTACACGTCTGTACTCATAAAGTAATATGTTTGCAAAATATACAATCATATTTGTGAATTAATTGTATTCTAAAAAGGAAACAATAGGTTTATGGTAGCTGAAATAGGTTATTAATACTTAAAAATTATTTAAATATCTAAAAAAAAACTCCGTTGTTCCGTACTTAGTCGTGCTTTCATTTGGATCATTTCACGTAATTAAATTGAATGTTGACTTTAAAAAATCTACTAAAGGCTTTGATTTGTCTTTAAAAAAACCTACATTAAAATCCCTACTTAAAATAATAGGCAATTTTTTCAGAAGAGTTGATCCGACTTCACAGTGCAGGCAACTAAATTTTTGTGAATGAATTCGATAATTTTCTCTATATTTTGATTTGGTGAAATATAAATAGTAGCCAACAACACAATTAGAGTTATTTCTCCATTTTCTGCACTACATTTCGCTGCACAAATTTTTCCGATACGTGACTCATTAAACCCAAACGATTCAGTAGTATTGTTACCATTGTTACGAGTAGTATTGTTACCATACAATAATATTGTTACCATTGTTATGAGTAGTATTTTAACCATTCAGAAGTATTGTTACCATTCAATAGTATTGTTACCATTATTACGAGCGTAACAATGCTTGGATTTTTAAAAAGCGCATCACTCAAGTTTACTCTCCAGTAAAACGAGCCTAAGGAAGTTATCACTTCAATAAAGATAACAAAAGAAACAAAGGACGCAAAGAAATGCAGACTAGAAAAATGATCGAACTCATTGCCTTAACGCCTTAAGTGGTTAACCCGTACGCTGTACTCTTGCACTGATATTTTCTTTCTTTCTTTGATTTGAGCTTATTTTTATTCTTAATCATGTATTATTTAGTGCTAGTATTTTGAAAAGGTGATATAGTTTTTCTATGGAACTGAAATGCTTTTTGCCCGGCCTTTTGTATGTGTGTGTGGTGAAGGCAGGAATTAGTAAGGTGTTTAGTTAGAAACAATAAAAAAAATTTTTTTTTGAAGCATTTTGGGTAAAAAAGTGACCGCTTAAGGTGTTAAAAGTTCTCTCGCTCACCAATACAGCGCCATTTCCGAGTCGCCATAGAGTCCCATACAATGATGAAAGTGGTCACAATTCATTTGATCTACCGAATTACATAGAGGTAATCTAGGACTCAAAAAAATTCAAATATGACAGAGATAATCCGCCAAGAGTAGTCATGTCCAGTTGGGACTGAACAACTGCCTCCCAGCAAGGACTGTAGGGAATTACCAGCAGATTCTCATTCCACCGAGTTAGTTTTCCACTTTATCAAGCTACATATCAAATATATGATATGGAGATGAGATGATGGAGTTGATGGGTGTAGCCGCAAATCCTTTTTTGCTTGGTAATAGGCCTGCTTATTTCCAAAAATGAACATGAAATTAGGTATCAATTGGAAAACCATGCTTTTTGTTTTTAAGGCCAGATTCTGTAGGTTATGCTGACATCAGGCAATTTTCTTAGATGATGGAGGACGCGAAGAACTAATGGCCTGTATCGTTGCTTGAGGGTCAAAACCAAAACAAAAAAATACTATTCTGGCAAAGCTATTCTCAATAATCATCGAGTAGAATTTGACTGCCACAATTTCAAGTTACTCTTAAGTTTACACTCAATGTAATGAAATGTATTACGTTTTTGCTATTAAATGCTTAGAATCACGTATTTTGCCAAAGAAACAAAAAATTGAATGTTGTACGAGGTAGGATTCAAAAGTTCCCAGACTGAGTCTATAACTTAAAAAATATTACTAATTAATTTTCTGAAACACATCCGCCTCCGAAATAAGACCCTGGGGCAACAACATGCTTTTGCCATCGCTTGTAAAGTTCATAGAAAGATTTTTAGAAACCATTTTTAGCCATGTCATTCAATTCAGCCTGCGATGCACTTTTAACTTCATCTGCCAATTGAAATTGTCGACCCTGCAAGCTTCGTGCCAATTCAGGAAATAGGCTGAAGTCGAAAGGAGGGAGATCAAGGGTGTAAGAAGGATGCGGCAAAACAGTTGTTTTCATTTTCGCGAAAAAGTCAGCGAACACAGCATTTGATAATCATTCTCTATTCAAAAAACTTCATTTCTTTCTATCGCTGGTTACTGAATGCATCCAATACAAAATACGACACCATGGAGAGACACCGACCACGTGATTTCGACAAACCACTTTTAAAAAAAGGGGGAGAATGTAGTAACACAGAAATGTTATCATAGTCCCTATACTGCAACAATTTTTCACATTACTGGCTATGTTCGGAAACTTTTGAACCCTACCTTGTACATCTTAAATTAAATTGAAGCACGGTATTTTTTTCAAGAAAACTGGACGATTTAAATTCTATTAAAGTACAAGCACTTGAATGGGATAGAGGTGTGATGTTCTTATGCTTAAATAACAATAGTGATATTTAAACCTTCTCAACAGAGACATAACATCTTTTGGATTCTTGATCTTCTCTCTCTCTCGTTCCAGTATAGAGTCAAGAAAATCGAAAATTGATCAGCTTTTCCAATGAATATCACGTAGGATCCGAATACTCATATGCTCCTCACGAAATTTTGGAATCTACTTTGAGTAGATGTTCCGCCTACTTTCTGGTCTGTTTTCGTTGAGAAATTTTTATACTTTGTAAGACTTTCCACTTTGTCGAAAAAGCGCGAATCTCTTTTTGAGTGTCTCACTATACACACAGCGGAACTTCAAAAGCATTTCTAGTCTTAAGTTTTATCTTAGAGTATATTTTAAAGCTTTAACCCGCAACTAAGAAAAAGAATCGAGTAAAAATATGAAAATATTTCTCATTGCAATATTAAGATTTCAGACAAAGAATTGCTTTTTAAGTAAAAATGGTAAAAAACCCTATAGGGAAAATTGAAAACAACACAAGCATAAATTATCAAACCCTATTGATAATACTTGTTAAAAGCTCTTTACACAGACACATTTTGAGGAGAACAAACCATACATGTACGATAAATATTAATTTGAATGTACACAGTAAGAATATTTAATTGATTTTTGATGCATGATTGATATAGGTAAATGCTGAGTAAAAAATTATGTTAAATAAGCTTACAGCAATTTGCACTATCGTAAAAATGAACATTTAAAGAAAAGGCATTTAGAGCAGTGCTTCTCAAATTTTCAATACTCGCGATCCAATTTTCCACTATAATTTTCATCGTCCTACCTCATATAATGACCATGCATTGAATCCCATTATAATGTGCTTTTACGTTAAAGCTATAATGCTACTTTATTTATAAACCGTATAAATTATCAATGTAAGTATTATAAATTTTGGATATATTACTTTTAAGTAAAAAATATTTTTAAGTTACTTTTTGATAATTGGATAAATGTTATGATACTTTCATAGTTCACAGAATATATTTTGTTTTGCTTCCTTTCAGTAAAATAAAAATGTTTTTTTTTTAAATATTCTTTTATTTTCGACTTTTCGATACGCTTGTTCCCCCCTAGGAGGGCGTGCCCCACAGTTGGATAAACTCTGATCTAGAGGCTATGAATTCAGAGTACGACGCAAATTAAAATCGAATCAAAGCCTGCATAACATAAATAAAACCTGGTGTCTGTCTCCAATAGCTTTCTTTTTGCTTTTTTTAATACGATGTTTATATTTAATCAATATATCAATTCCCGATTGTTTAAAATCAGATTCTAAATACTGTTTTATGTCTTAAACTTCTTAAATTCTTACGTGTATCTAAATACACTAGATAATGTTTGAAGGGGACAAAAGTGGAGGAACAAGATAGTTTTAGTCGAATTTGGACCGGAGAGAGAAATTGGTTTTCTTTTTTTTAATGAACAAAAAAAGAAGAAGAAATTCTTTGTTCTGTTAAAAAACATTTCAAAAAGTCTTAAATAGACATTTTACTGTAAGATATATTAATGCAGTTCATCTTCAAATTAGTAAAAAATAAACAAATAATATAAAAAAATATTTTAAAGTCAATTCCCATTTCGGTCAACAAAGAAATATTTTATTTTACTTACTTTTTATTAAATAATTACAATTAATATGTTATATTAGTATAGTGTATAATATTAATATATTATAATTATGTATATACATATGACAGAATCACAATATTAAGTGACAAAATAAAAAGCAATTTTCTTTGCAATTTTCATTTTCCTTACTTTACTGAGGGGTGGACTATTTTGTTTGTTTGTTACTATTTATTCATGAATTAAATTTAATTATTCTAATAAAATAGTATAGTAAAAAAGGAAACACATTCTCAGCGGCCATTCCAGGTGGAATTCGAACCCACGACCTTCGGATTAGAAGTCCAACGCGATGCATGGTCACAACGAACGATTTTCTGTTCTATAAATGATGTTGGATTATTATTTTTATGTGTTACTATTTATTTACTTTTTAATTTAATGAATGAATTAATATTGGAAAGAACTGTCTTAACATCAAGTCTCATCCGCAAAAAGTTTTAAAAAAATGTATTTGAACTTGATTGAATAGAAGTATTTTATTAACTATTGAAAATTTGAACAAGATAATATATATATATATATATATAGGGAGTAGTGAACAAATAGTAGGAACTGAAATTGATACATTTGACCATGCCTAAATACTACTGTCTCTGTCTTACCACTTCCCCTTGTCTTTAATGATATCTTTCCCAACGTGCCCCATAAAAATTTATCAGTCAAAGATCATGAGCTTAGATATTTTCCTTTGGTTATGCCTTATACCCATTTCACTATTTGCTTGGTGTAAGATTCATGTGTTATTGTAATTTTCGCAATTTTTTTTAAAAAAAATCTTTCGGCGTTGAATCTAGCGCTAATTTAAAAAAAAAAAAAACTCACACGCAAAACTCCAATTTATCATGGAAAGAAATGTCATCTTAAAAAGCAATTTAACGACGAAATAAATAAAAAATTACACTATTTCTAAAATAGCAATAACTATACGCAATGGGCTAAAATCATATGACATCGCAGTTACATGATAAATGCTATCACGTGTTTATAACACCAATCCGTTAATGCGCCTCACTGCTGCCAATTTTAGCTTTTTCAAGGAACTTTACTTTAAATGTACATATTCGTTGACAACAATAACGCATATAAGTAAATGTAAGTAAATAAAATTCCCTTTATTTATAAATACCCGAATACTATCTATCGTTTTTAAAACTTCCTTTATTTAGTTTATTTTTTAAAAAATCTTTGTTTAATTGCAAAATAAATATCCAGATGGCGCCACGATTTTTCCTTCTAGAATAGTCGTTTCATTTCTTTTAAGTCATTTCGCATTGGGTGTTTAGTGTGGAAGGTTGAATTTTCGATCTCCAGTAATTATTTTACACGTAAGTATTTTTTTTTAATTTTAGTATTATTATTCCTCTCCTTGAGACATTCATTATTGTTATCTTTTCTTAGCTTCATTTTAATATATTATCAGGTTTTTCTTCCACGTTTTGTATTAGGCTTAACTTTTCAACTTGGTTTTTTTCCCCTATTATGTCGAAAGTTTCTGCTGTACGGGGAAGGTTGGATCCATAAAGCATTGCTAACCCTAATTCGCTGGCCTAATTCAGCAACAGCTTTAGAAATCATAATATGTCTCCAGTTTAGTCCAAAGACTTTTTTGTATCTACATTTGTTGTGTCTGGTGAATTCCAATTTCTTCTTGCTTTAGCACTGTAGGTTTTAGTACTTCTTCACTTTTATTTTATTTTATATATTATATATATATATATATATATATATATATATATATATATATATATATATATATGTCAGGTTTGAAAAGTTTAGGTTCAAAATTAAGTAAGTAATAAATAAAAATAGAGCAAACGCTTTACCATCGCGTAAGGTTTTGTGAGTAAATAAGCCTATTTAAAGGTGGAGCGAGCGCTGACGAAGAAGAACGCATACTCGAAAAGGCTTAGCTGGTGACACTTGTCCGAAGTATTGTTAATGTTCTACTCGGTTGCGCGCCAACGGGCCGCCATGTTGGATTTTATGTGATTGAAGCGAAATAAAGAAGTTATTAAAGAGATGATGCCTTCCTCATTTTACCAGCAGGCCTGGGGCCTGTCATATATATATATATATATATTTGAAAAATATTTGAAAAACCTTAATAATTGAATATGGATAAGAAGTAGCTAAATTTGAATTTTTATCTAAATTTTACAAATAGAGCAACAAATACATGTCTACTGTCAGTTTTGAATTCAATAGAATCGTGTGATCGTAATGAATTTAACCCATTTAAAAGGACCAATCAACGAGAGCCTTAAAATAAATCATAAAATGTAAAATATTAGTCAGTTTCATCAAACAACTAGAAATGAAGCCTTCTAATGATATTAATTCACTTTTTCAGCGTTCTTTCCCCCCTATAACTATAAAATATAACAATTATATAAAAAGGATGTGTATAAAATTTTCTGTTACATATACTTTGCTTTACACTCTATTTTAAATAACTGTAAAAGTAGTATTTATATAGGAAGATTCCTTTGTAGATATTAGATTATATATCTCAAATCACTTAGCTTCCAAGGACTACTATTCGCTTTCATAATGTAAGAGTCGCCATATAGAGCTTCTGTTTCTTTGCCGATAATATTATTTCAGATTAAAATGAAGATATCTTAAAACTTTCCCTTTGTCTAATTGGATTTGCAACTCTCCCACCGAGTTGATTCTCTGAAGTTGCTTTATCGAAGAATGCAACTTTCTCCATCTAGATGTTTGTTCGGTGTTTTAATGCAAAGTTTTGAAACAACAGCACGAAGGAAAGTGTTTCATATTTATAGTTTGAAGTATTCTAATACTTCCTTAGGTTTAATATTAATTTGAGAAATTCAGAAGGGATTTAACTTTTGCTTTGATACCCTATTTATTCATTTATTTTATGTATTTTTTTTAGGGTAAAGATTTTTTCGACTTTTATATTAAACGTATATGACTATACAAAGACTATACGAAATTTACAAAAATTGTGAACAATGGAAATGGCATCAAAATTTCCTCTTGATGTTAATAGGGGTTGGATGTGTGTGTGTGTGAATAACACATTTCAATATAATAATGAAGTTCAAATTCGCGAATTCGTTCTTGACGTGAAAATTCTATTATTGTTTTCGAAAAATTGTGCGTTCCGACAAACTGAGATCGACTGTTTTCTTCAGTTATTGATGAACAGCGAGTATCAAGAATGCTGCTAAGGAATACATATTTAATGTAGTAAACACAATTTCTTTGTTTTGCAATTGAAAAGGATATTAATAATCACAATTAACTGAACGGGATTTAATACTGCAGTCATATTTGTAGATGTCACTGTTTACATTTGCAAGTTGAATTTTTTTTTCTTGCCATATTTTCATTGATTTCGAGAAAGAATAAATTTTCCTAAAACTTGGAAATATGGAATAATTATTGTATAACATCTCAGAGAGATTTTTTCCTTCAAAGTTTTATGATACCTTGTAAGGGATAGATTAATAACATATTAGATAAGAATAGAACAGATTAAATAAGAATATGATATGTGAGGGAATCTACGGTGGCTAAACACACAATATAAATAATACCGAAATAACGTAACCCGGACCACTATCAATAACTAACTCGCCTAAGCTCAATTCTAATGCGATCACAGATTCGAATATTTAAAGGGTCACTCCTACCTTTCAGGTTCAACGAAGTATCAATCTATCTGATCCTAGGTGAAGTTACGGTTCACTGGCGTGTAATGGTATGCACCTTGACTAAGGGCTCTCTGTAACGGGTGACCTCTCTTGACTGCCCGTAACTTCGCGAAATACTTTTCATACTTGCCACACGCACTAACATAACATTCTCCAAATGCCACACAGCTTAATCTAGACTTCTGTTATTTAAAAGGTTCCTAATTTGCATCTTTCCTTCACGCTTTACTTCTTGGGTTGGTTGGAAAAGAGTTGCCCTTCATTCTGGCCCCAAAGAACCCAAAAGGATATGTTAATGAAAAAACGCGTGAGCCCGTCATAACCTCTTTGAAATTATCCAGCATTACACGCTTTGACAGCTTAGTAGATCACATCCTTTTTGTCCTTTGTCCAATCAAAAAAGAGATTTCCAGACAAGTATACTAATTTTATGACTAGAACTGCACATAAACGATCGTACTTCGAAAAGACGTATATATACGCCTGGGGCAATTAGGACTGGACTTTGGCTGAGCGAGACGTTTATTTATATACGCCGGTAGCACTTAAGAGGTTAAAGTTTTTCGTATCTTTAGCATCAAAGTATAGTATTATTGAATTCATACTATTTAATGTATATTAAATAGTATTATTGATTTCATACTATTATGCCCCCTTCCTCCATTGTTATTGTATGGAGGAAAAGGGGGGCGATGAAAATCATGACTGAATATTGGGTCGCAAATATATAAAGTTTGAGAAGCACTGATTTAAATACACAGAGACTGTCACTAAAATTCGAAAACTTGTTCACCAAACCATAATCGAATGTAAAAAGATTTTTCTCTACTTTAACTGCCCACGTCACGTCCTCTTACCTCAGAAGACGATAAACAAGCCCACCCACCCCATCCTAATCAAGAAAGCCTCCCAGAGACATTTCCAACCCCACTCAAGAATGCAGAGAATTAACCAGAAGTGGGGGGAGGACTCCACCACCACAAGAAAAATAACAAAACCCCACCGAGCAATGGTTTTTACGTAATGCTCTTAGGACTAATCAAACCTCGAGCGACATTTGGTCGGGGACCTTTCGCTATGCTTGTGCTTCAACAACTGGACGGAAAAAGAGATTCTTTTCTTTACCGATGTCCCAAAGTGCAAGGGCTCTAATCAGATTTGTTCTTTAGGTTGTGAGAGATTGTGGCTGAGTAGTTTGTGAAATTTCTGTTTTCCTTAAGATATGGGATTGTGAGAGGCATGAAAGAAATGATGTATCTAGTTATAATAGAGGAATATTTACAGAGTATTGCATGAAAGAATTTAATAAAGTTAAGGGAGTCACTTCAAGCATTGCCTTAAGAGTGGTCTCAGGGGTGTTAATTTTGTCTCGAGGGGTGAAAATATAAACAATTTTCAAATAGGTATTATTCTTTTAAATTTGAATTAAATAATTCAAATCTTTTACTCATTGTTTACAAAGGATTATGGTTTCAAAAAAGTACAAAATAATTGAAATACAATCAAATTTATAATAATTATAAACATATGAATATAAGAAATAATTTTGTAATAAATATGGAGTAATTTTTGCGTTGTGCACGCTATTTTCTAAAATAGAAGCCTTTGATGCATAAAACTTTATAGAATTATAAAATGTATCATACTCTTTACACCCTACTAATTTAGGAATAATATATCTTTTGTACTTTAAAATATCTGAAAAATATTGAAATTTTTTAAAAAATTTTGAAAATGTAATTTATTTTTAATTTTTTTTAAAATTATAATTTATTATTCTATTTATATGAAAATACTACAGTGTAATAAGTATACATTTAACTTTTTAAGTCAACTTATTGCTAATATAATTTAAGGCACTATTTTGGAAAATAGCATGCGCAACGTAAAACTTAGTTAATATTTCCTATATATAGAAATGTTTCTTATTTTCATATGCTTATAATTTTTAAAACTATAATTATATTTTAAACATTTTACACTTTTCTGAAGCTCCATTCCTTTACAAATAATATGTAAAAGATTTGAATTACTAAGGTATGTGACCACCTTCGGAGCACTTTTTTTGAAATATATAAATTTTTAACGAAATAAACACTTTTTTAGTTGAAATAGGGCATGAAACAAGGAATTCAAGTACAATTTTCACAAAATTAAAAATATTTTTGGATATATTGGGAATTTTGAGTGAAATTTTAGTGAAAAATTGCAGTTACGGTAAGGCTTGTATTGAAAATTCTAATTAATATATTTGAATAATATTTATACAGTTCATAAATAACATCCTTATTTATAATTGGAACTATAAGATTTGTAGTATTTTTGAAAGTGTTTGAAATAAGTCATTTTTTATGTAAGAACTCAATTTTTTACAAGAAACTAATGTTATTTTCTCACAAAAAGTGCAATAAAATACATAAATATATACACAGAGGTTAAATAATATTCTAGACTGCAGATAAAACTAAATAAAACATTTTCTGAAAATTCGAATTCAATATCTTAAAAAGAAAACCTTTAGTGAACTTTACCGTGAAGCAAGAAATTGAAAAACATAGTTTTCCAGAAAATGCATTTAAAGATTTTAATACAGTATAAAAATTTTTCTACTAACTGCACATTTTTTAAATTCACCATATTTATAGGTCAAGACCACTTTAGCTTCATGCTTAACTAATTTGGACTTTTTTTTAACTTTTTGATGTTTTCTGGAGAGTTTTATAGATTATAACAATTGTCATTTTTAGTGAAATTTTGATGAAAAATGGCAGTTACACAAAATTTTAACAAATGTATTCAAATAATATTTTTTTTACAGTACGTGATTTACATCTTTATATGTGATAGAAATTAAAAGATTTGTAATACTTTTAAAAGTTTTTTAAATATGCCAAATTTTATGCAAAAACACGATTTTTTAAAAAATTAATGATTTTTCTTCATAAAAAACCAATAAAGTACATAAATATATACACAGAGATTAGATATTGATTCATAATACAGATAGAACTAAATAAAACAGGTTCTGAAAATTTCAATTCTATATCTTAAAATTATTTTGCGTAGGGATCTACTTCCGGTTTTGTAAACTTCATTTCCGGTTTACTAATTATGATGTAACTTTGCTTCCAAGATATTGTAGAAACAAAAATAAAATATTTTTGGAATCTTAATTATGGGCTATAAAACAAAATCATAAAAGGAATTTTGAAAATATTCACCAAAATGGCGAATTTTGGGTAGTAGTTCAAAGAGTTATACATATTTGAATATTGATTATATTTTCAACCCTCTAGAGAAAGTTAACACCCCTGAGACTTCCTGAATCGTGTATAAAATAACGAAAATTTAAGGACATTCCTTAAGATATGACTTATAGTTGAATCATTAGATTACTGTTTTAATAAGATTGTGTTTAAAAATTTTTTCAATAATAAGTGGTTTAATATATGGAAGATCTTAAGCGTTTAATTCATGCAACTTTCAGTCCAAACAACTATTTTCACAAGTATCTCATCAAAATATTTATTCTTATAGTATTAATATGTATGGTAAAATCTGTAAATTAAGGAACGTTCTTTTCTGGGTTAAAATTTACAATTTTGAGGAATTGTGATCTAAAGCAAAAGTTTACCATATGTACTTGCCCGTAACCCCACCCCATCATTCATCTGAGTTTAAAAACCCCAAACAGATGTTGGGTGACAAGGGAGGTGCATGGTATTTTTTGTCTGGCCTCGACAGCTGCATCGGGTCTGAATTTACACGGCTTAAGAATGCCGGGACAGGCATCCAGTATGAAAGTCTTTAAAAGGGAGAAGCCTGTATGCAAGTCGGTGCATAGAAATAGGGCTATGAGCCGTATAGTTGATAATGGAAATTTCAGAAGTTGATGAGAATTATGGCGCCTTGGATTCCAGACGAGGAATGTTTTGTTTTGCCGCGCAAATGGAGAAGTGCTGGGCGAGGGCAGACTTTATTGACCTTGCCAATAAGGAAGAAAGGCGTGGGGTGGACCTCCTGAGGTTTAAAGGGGTGAATTTTGAGAACTTGGGGTAAAAAAAACTTAAAAAGACTGGGAAAGTTGGGGAGGAAGGCTGGACATAGAGCCCTGGAGTGAACGGAGGCCCTGTATGGAAACAAAAGAGCATGGAGTAAACTGGAGAGGAGCCAAAAAGCAAGGATTTCGTGCCTTTGGGAATAAGGATTTGTTAGGAAAAGACTGTCCGCCCGGCTTTATTTAATGAACATTTTTAAAAAAATAAGTTTAAATACTGTTTAATTTTAAAATGAGGCTGTAACAAATTTTCTTGTGTACTAACTACTGACGACGTTACACCATTGTAACATTAAATGCCACAGAACACCACAAAGACGCAATGAGATAAAAAGCATAAAACATGAAGATATATTAAGAATGAAGATTTATTAAGAATTTACACCATCTATCGCATCATCTGCTGCCACCATACCTATTTCTCTCAAAAAAGAAAATCCCGCTCTTTAAGAATGCCGGAACGCAGGTATGGGCGACGCAACGTCACCTAACGAGGGTTCCATTAATTAATGTTTGCGGCACCATTAACTAATGCATAACAGCAGTACGGTTTGGATTGCTGAAATAACTCTGATTTTGCTGTTGTAAAATTTAAATTACATTTGAAAAAGAATTTTTTTTTATCTATAAAAATTGAAAAATGTATTATTTATTTATTTATTTTTGCCCATTTTATTTAAATTGACCACTTTTTTTTTATAGGAGATACAGTTGGCGAAACTTTTTTTTGGATAGGTTTGGACAATGCCGGCCTTTTTATTGCCGTGTACCAGTCAACATTTCATAATTTTATTGAGACCCACTGACGGGGAGACGACTGATAGAGAATAAATAGCTTTATTAATGAATATTTCCATATTTATTTCTCAATACTTTAAGATCTGACATATAAGTAACTTGTATCCTTAAAACAATTTGATTATTTATATATATTATTTTTATGCATCTGTGGCGGTGGTATCTGTATAAGCCAGTAACAGCCTTCGGACAAAAGTAATTATTTGTCTAGTGGATATGTTATGCGCTTACGGAAAAAAGAAGGTGCTGAGTTTTAATCTCCTTCATTGGTGACCTGGCTGAACTTTGAAAAAACGCAACCTTAGTGCAGCTGTCACGATGTTATCTACCCGCCGAAAAAGCAACCCAAAGTCTTTAGACACGCATGACGCAGCACGGAAAGCTTTCAGATCACATGAGGCAACACTCAAGCCGTCAAAAATACCCATGACGCAATACTCAAGCCATCAAATTCACATTACGCAACACTCAAGCCGTCAAAACAAACCTGATACAATAGCAATAACTTACATGCTCACCATAACAACTGTATCGTTCATTCGCCTATCCACCGACTCACTGGCAGGGGAGTGTGTGGCGGTAGTATCTATATAAGCCAGTAACAGCCTCCAGACTAAGTTGATCATTTTGCCTAGTGGATATGTTATGTGCTTAAGGAACAGAAGGTGCCGAGGTCTAATCTCCTTCATATCCATAAAATGAACCATATTGGTTATTATATCGGTTTTGTTGCATTATTCAGAAGATCGCGACAGATTTTATGCACCTTAAAATATGGCATCACACTCACATGAGAGCTCGCTACAGTTTTAATGATTGTTACCGATGTGATGTTAAAAAACTCATGAATTTTTTTAAAGGATTTAGTTTAATGATGCTCACATATGATAATTAAAAACAGAACAAGCATAAAATAGGGAATCTTCTCTGGAATCCTTTGGATAATTAAAAAAGTATTTATGATTAATATTTGAGTGATGTATGTAATTTTTTATTTCCGAAACAAGTATTGTATAAGTTTTTGAATTTATATTTGTATATTTTTTTGATATATCTATAACAGAAAATCTTATCATTTTATAACCTATTACTCATGTATCACGGTTGTTAGTTTAACATGTATAATTTAGAAATAAGAAAGTGCTGTCATTAAAAAGATCACATGCAGCAACCCGAAGGCTAAAGGTGAAGGACCTCGTAAATTCGAAATTCGGTCAAGTGATGTGGATGGGCACCTGAGCTAGAACATCCCCTCAAAACTATAGTACGACTCTAACGAGAGTAAAAGAGCCATGGCAGATTTAACAGGCCGCAGGCCCTTTAGATGGGGTCTATTAAGCGACCCCAGGAACGATTTTGAAACAAATTTCCTCATAACTACGAAATTGAGGATGAATTGTTTACTAAACCGAAAGGCATTGAAATTGTATAAAAGAATAGCAAACATAAATGTCTTGTAAATGCAATAATATATTTAAAAATACTTGTTCATTAACCTTTTAATTGTCATGTATGAGATCATCTCGGGATCACTAGTGCTTCAAAATGTCACGCCCGAGTATTATATGTGATAATATTATTTGAGTATTTATTACATATAGATCGCTGAGATCAAGAAATATCCTCTAATCCAAATTCCGAAAACGTGGGGAAAATATTATAAAAATATATTGATGCATTTGTGCTGGACAAGGTACTCTGAACTCATTTTAGCTCCATAAAAATGCAGTTGGGAACCGTATTTTAGACTTTTACAATTTCCAATATATTTCTAGAAGTGCTTTTACGTAATTATGATGATGCAACTTCTGGACAAAAGAATCCTGTTAGACCGCCTAAAGTAGATAACCCTGCCCAAGTCTTACTGAATAACATTTTATATTCCGTATTCCTCCTACTCCTGGAAAATGTCAGCCTACAAGACAATGCAGTTTATTGTTCAAAAAAGGATGCAAATGGAAAAGAGATACGGAAGGAAACCCGATTCTGGTGTATAATTGCGGAGTTTGCTGTGTTCGGAAAAGAGTGTTTCCAACTGAATTATTGAACTACTAATAAGTATTCATTGTTATTTTAAATTCTTTTTAGAAAACAACTGCTTCACTAGAAGAGAATTTTACCACTGTCATGCTGTGTGGCAGCCACCTCAAACGAATATGCAATTGCTATTAAAACCTAAAAATTCCTATGCATGTAATTCAAATTATCAATCCCGTTGGTGTGGTAGTTAGGAGAGAGGGTTGCCAAATCAGGTGTCATCCACGTCACTTGACCATGGTTCAAAATTACGTGGTCCGTCGCCAAAAGCCCTCGTGTAGCTTAACAGTGTGACGTTAATATTCACTCACTCACACACTCCCTCAAATTATCAATTTTTAACTGCTAAGTATATTTTATTTTGTACAAAACATTTGAATTTTGTATAAAAGAAATTGACAATTTATGCACTCAAATCATCAAAATAACTTGACAGTTAAAGGGTTAAGATATTGGAGATTTAATGCTTTTTAAAGATATTTTCTGTAAATTTTGAACTAAAACACGATTTAAATAGACTAAATTTTTTTTTCTGAGCATTAGCAGAAAGCTATAATACCCACCACTTAGTATCTAGCTATTAAACTGACAATGGGAAATATTTAAGTTTGAGAGCATCTAACTTTAATAAACAATTATCCAAAATGGATAATTTTCTAGCAATCAGGGATAAATATATCTATGTCCTCATCCCCGAGTGAGTTGGGCTGGTTAAGAGTAATTAAGCGTAAAGCCAATTCAAACACAATTCGTATCCTTCGTACAAATGAGATTCTGGTCCAACCCATCTTTAATGAGCAGACTGTAACGAACTGACAGAGCTATTAGTAGATACATATGACAGGGAGTGGTCTCTAATATGTATGGTTTATTCATCGGGATGTTGCAAAGAAGCAGGTGCATTTTTTTTGTGTGATAAAAATCTACTAGTGTGTGCGTGATGTTTGTTGTGATAATTAGGAATCAACGCAGTGATATTAAAGGAAACCTCAAGCTGAAGATGTTAAGCTAGTAAGGAAAGAAAACTCTGCTTTGTAGCCATAATAATCGTAATTATTGATTAAAATATGATGGTTTGGCCGATATTAATTATAATGATTTGTGTTCTATAAAAAATTAGTTTTGTTGAGATTGATTAAAAAACTGAACTAAGCATATATTTTTAAATATTTTTCTGGTTATTTTGTAGAAAGAAACAGAACTGTGAATTTCACGGTACTTTTCCGTTTCGTCGGCGCAAATCTTACCAAACAGACTTTATTGGCAACAACACACAATATACCATACAAAAAATGTTTTAAATGTTTCTCATTGGTATTTTTGCTTATTTTTTATGTATTATTAAAAAAGACGTTGTGACATCTCTCTCGTTCTTCCTCTAACATAACCTCTATGTTCTTTGACGCCACGATTAATGGCAAACTTTTCCAACCCAAATCCAAAAAGTGAAACGAAGCATAGATGCAATTAAGATAACCTTTAAAGGATAGAAAGTTTAGTAGTTATGGCAATTTTAGAGAAAATTCAGGTAGAGAAGATAGAAATGTTGATCGACGCGGCTTACCCCAGAATCAAGACGCCATCTCGCCAAAACCGGTACATACCCATAGTACAACCTTAGGGGGAAAGATTTGAAATAGATTGGGCGTTGGTATTCAACCAAGGTAGGAAGATTATATTCTGAACGCTAGTATATTATTGAGATTGAGAGATTAGGAGGATATAATATATTTATATTTCATAGTGATCTAATTGCGCGATCTGAGTTAGTTAAGACTACGTGTTTTGGTTTATTCTCACTTAATATAAGTTTGTTCGATATCTGGGATCTAAGTTAAATTTTAATAAAAGTCATATTAAAATTCTAAAATGTCTCATCATTCCGAGAATACACACACCTCTAACTTACGTTTAAACCCCCGACATGGCTATCGAACGAAGGCCATGTCGCAACGTTACTGACAAAAAATACCTCGACTTGTTTTAAAAATGTGGTAATAAAATGTTAAACAGTGGGGGAAAAATTTCCCTTTGGTGTTTGAAACCTTTTGGAACTTTATCCTTGTCGCAAATGGAAAAGTATCAATTCCTTTCAGCCTTCAAGAAACTATTGTTTTAGTTTCCAATATTTTTTTCTTTTCAAATGGGCATTTTAACACAATTTAGCCTTTTTGGAATTTCCTCAAGTGTGAAAGCCATTTCATTTGTGACAATAAATTATGCCTAACCATTTTCAAATGCATACTTTCACCAATAACGAGCTAAATTTAAAAAAATCGTTTTAACAGTGACAATTTATGTTGTATTATTTGTATTCAAAGAAGAAAATACTCTTACAAAAATTAAGAAAGTTTTTATCAATCGATTGATGTAATACATTAATTATTCATATATCATCCAGAACTCTAAATAATTATGTAGTATTAGTCTAAAGTTATTAAAAATTTTACCACAGTTTCTAAGACTGTCATATTTAGCCGTTTCACTGTCATTCGAATTTCCCTTTGCCATATTGTTGGTCCAACGATTTTTCCACTTAATGTTTTAGTACAAAACAGTGAATTTTGGCGAAAATGAAATGCTGAGGTAGCAAACACAGAAACTTTGCCACTAAAATATAATGATAATAAGTTGTCCTGTTTAACGAGAGCAAAAACAAGGAAACCCGTTTTACATAAATATATTTTTATGTTTTATTAAAAATTAAAATTCCGTTTTTGAACATGTATTATAAAGCATATAAGAAGCTGGCTATCAACTTTACGATCTTGAAATACAAAATATTCCATTGATCTATGCAGTTTTATCCTGGAGAGTTTTAGTTGCCAAAAAAGACTTATTAAAAATATTTAAATCGAATAAAGTATTGAAAATAAGCATTATTATATTAGTATAATATGCTGGTACTTTTCCATTTCACTGGGTCATATCTCCCCAACCAAACTTTATTGGTGACAAAACTTTTCAACTCTGAATTTTTTTTAATTCAGAAACATAAACATTTTAAAATCATTTAAAAAATTTTAAATGGTTTCCAGAGAGAGGGGGAATATTTTGTTTGGCGTCCATTGTATCGCTTTTGGCGACTTTATCGCTTGCGCTGGCGAAATGGAAAAGTATTAATATGATTTTAAAATTAAGTTCTTTGTTGGTTAAAGCAAGCGTGAATTGTAACATAAATAAAACTGAAAAATAATTAGATTTCCGAATTCCTCTGTCAAAAAATTAACACCTTTGGCTGATTAAGAGCTTGAATTATTGAGAACGAAAGAGTTACCAGTTAGCAGCAATCTATTGTTCTTAACACCATAAGAAAGTGATAAAAATGTTTTGAAATCGAGACTATATATCTTACATTATTATCACTCCATTAAAATGACGCCACTCATTAAAAAAAACGTGAAACTCATCCTAATTTTAAATATAGCTTATCGTTTGGTGAAATTATATTTATATTGATTTATAGTTGTCTTTGTAATTTTCGATTTGAACAAAACAGGCTTAGTAAAATTGGGTTCTATAAATTTTCTTTAAAATATCTAATTTTAGCAGATTTAAAAAAAAATCTGTAAAATGGCGCAAGTTGAAAAGAATTGCTCTAAGTTTACCTAGAAAATCAGGCAATCTGTAAAATTTCATACTATCTTTATTGAAAATATGCAACAGTATCATTATTTTGAATAAATACATCCAATGAAGCTACACATATTCGATAAAATAAATGTATCTCTAATTAAAACCAAAATATTAAAACAATATCAACTTTCTATGTTAAGTGCATTTATTTATACATGTTTTAATAACTAATCAAATGCTGAAAATTCTAATCAAAGAGAACAATGTTAAAATATGTTCCAACAACAAAACTTTTAGCAGCAAAATCACAAATTAACAAACTACGTATTCAGTTTCATAGAAAAGAAAAGAATAAGATTGTGTATGTATATTAATTTACTTTATTTTCCATTTACAAGAATTAAGACAAAAGTGCATTTCACTGCAAACAGTTATTTTTACGCTGAACAATTCAGCATTTCAGCAAATAAGCTTTCAAATTTTGTATTAAAAATAAAATCTTCGGTA
This sequence comes from Trichonephila inaurata madagascariensis, assembly GCA_019973955.1. NCBI lineage: Eukaryota > Metazoa > Arthropoda > Arachnida > Araneae > Nephilidae > Trichonephila > Trichonephila inaurata. The sequence continues at coordinate 856 of BMAV01005633.1, read as the reverse complement.
TGTGAGTGTGGATCCTTTTCTGTAAACTTATTTTCTATAACTTTCATCCTTCCAGCAGATTAAATTTAATTCAAGTGTCTATCCGAAAGCTATTTATAGCCCCTAGATACCTTGTCGAAAACCAATATTTTGATTCAGTTTGTAAGGTACAGTAAGTTATGCATGTAAGTGATTCAAACCAATTTAATTTATAGTTTGATTAATTATATACAAGTTAGTTTAATATGTTATAGGTATTTTACTGTCAATTTGGATATCTGCAGCAATGTAGTTTAGTTAAGGTAACAGAGCACCTTCGAAGAAAATTTTTTGAATTAACCTGAATTTTGCCTGTAAATGCAGATTTTATGACCTAATGGGTCTCTAAAATTAGAAAAAAACCAAGAAAATTTGTTAGTGTATATTTTTACTGTCAAAGGGTATTTTTATAAAAAATAAGCAAAAATAAGACTTTACGCAAAACATGATAATTGAAAAAAAAAATAAATATATTGACATTTTGTATATTGAATAATATAGCATACAACCTTATCTAGGGAATAGACTCTTATTTTGGTAATATAACTATTACGTGGGAAGTTATTGTGTTTCGAGCTTCTATACGTTGACATTTTCTTTAAAAGCTATTGTAATTTTCACTTTAATGCTATATAAAAAAAATTTCTACACAACACAAAATCTTAAGAAAGGTCTATTCCCTGTATAAGTATTTAAAAAACATAAATATAATTTTTTTTTCATTCAAGCATAACTTTTTGAGATACTGTGTTTTGCGGTAAGAAAAATGTGAAAAACTCATTTTGAAAACGACAAAAATAACATTAAACTCATCTGATTTCAAAAAAACACTTATTTT
>BMAV01005630.1:0-30653 GCA_019973955.1 Trichonephila inaurata madagascariensis | reverse complement strand
TGGTTTAAGGACATTTTGAAGAAAAAATTATTTAAATACAATATTTCGGCAAAAAATTAACTTAGAATAATCTTTTTTCCAAATGCTCTCCTTTTGTAAAAAATGCTTCTATTATAATAATATTTTGCTTGTATATAGCTCAGACCTCTCTACAGAGGCTCAACTAGAACTTTTGAAAAATTCCCATTATTTTCAGAGTTACCACCTATTTAAATAATTATTGGAGTTTTTTTCTTAAAATTGCTCCCCTCTGTTGTCGTAAAATATGGATAAACCTACTTCTAAGTTATGTATTTCAAAAATTCTAGTTGAGCCTCTGTACAGATGTTTGAGCTATAAACAGGCAAAATATTACTATAATAAAAGCATTTTTCACAAAATCAGAGCATTTGGAAAAAAAATTATTCTAAGTTAATTTTTTTGCCGAAATATTGTATTTAAATAATTTTTTTTGTCAAAATGTCCTTAAAACAATTTTATACATATATTCTAATCTAAGTGACATTAAATATCATGGAAATTATCCATTTGTGCGCCTTTTTAAAATCCCGGTTCCGAACGTAGTCGGATACCTTAAATGAATATTTTCAATTTTTTTTTTTTTGAATTGAAATGTTTAATTATTAAATACTTTGTAATAAAAATTGAATGATTTATTTAAAATCCAAAAATATTAATAATGTAATAGTAAATAAAGTAAAAATACAGGGGTTTAAATCAAAATGTTAGTAATACATTATTTTTTTCTTATTTTCTAATTTATACTTTATATGATGCTAGTTTATGTATATATATATGAATGTAAATGTGGATTTTTTTTATAAATCGTATGTCATATTTTCGTATGTAACTCGTACATTCTTCGTAAAAAATTCTAAATAAATTTTTATTAGATAACTTTACTATCTTGATTAAATGACTTATCGTTGTATATTATTTTTACTGAAACTAATAATATAGAAACTCATTACATTTACTGCGATATAAACATAATACGCTTAAAAAAAGTATATTTCTATTTCCTCAAACATGTATGAACTTTAAGCATAAACATGTTTTTTTTATCCTCTCTCTCTGACTGCATGCATGATGAATTATACAAAGATAAATTATTATTATGCTTTTCATTTATTTACCGTCATTTTATTAAATAAACGCAATATTTCAAAACTAAGAAACGGATTAACTTTCTTAAACTAATTGATCTAAGACATATAGTTCAGCTTAAAAGTTAATTATTAGTAATGTATCATTCTTGTTTGTGACCATTGATTAAAATTTTTTGAAATACGTAGAATTTTTTTCTGGGAATATTTTTTAATGTTTATTTTATTCCCATAATTAACTCTGACATTTTAAATGCATTTTGCATCAGTAAAAAAATTTAAAAAATGAATTTAGAAGGAAATAGTTAAAAACTATTAGATATATACTTTTTAAGAATAAACCTTTCGTTAGAAGTGACCCCAGCTAAAAGTTTATTGTATTTATTGAATGAAAGCATGGAAAACTCAAATAAAACTGGTAATGGTAAACGCTAAGTATTTAATTAGCCAAGAGTTAATGAGTTTACTTAACTCTGTACACAATTATTGTAAGGGAAAACTAGTAATTAAAATGTCTAAGATATTCCATCCCTTAGAAAGTAAATTTTTAAAAATGTTTACTAATATTTTTCCAAATAAAAAAAAACAGCTGAAAATGTTGCTTAAGAACTGAAATATTGATATAACCTCTTTACCTTCTGAGGAGAACTTAAAAATATTTCATAATAATAAATGTGAATGTCATGTTTTGATTAAGGAATTTGAAAATAGAAGCTTATTACTAGGTTTTTATTAATTATTTTTCATAAGCAATATTTCTTTCCTTATATTATTTCTTAACCCTAGCTATAAAATAAAAATTTTAACAATATAACTTTAAAAACGTTTTTTATTCTCTCTTTGAAAGAATGACCAGACACATTAACATTGTTTAGACAATTGTGCATCAAAATGGCAAAAATATAAATATATATGATAAAATAATTAATGTAAAAAATTACCAGACATTAATATAAAATAAAATAATCGAAAAACATTTGATAAAATATAAACTATTGGCCATTAAAATTGGAACACTAGGAAAAAAATGACCCGACGAAAATCAAAACCACATGAAAGGAAACAGATTAGGAATGGTTAATATTTCAACACGCGCGCTTGCGTGTGAATTTGGATGATGAAGGAGGTAGGAACGACATCTTAAATAATGCATAGTAGTGGATTTGCTCATTCGGAAAGTGCATTGTAAGGCCAGAGTTTGCTCGGAATATCATGTTATGTTTCGCATAAGAAGAAATTCTTACCAGCTAGTGTGTCGAAATTCGATTAAAGCATGATTATTGTCTGTCGAGAGTGTTGGATTATCGTTCCTAATATTGCCCCGACGCACTGGTCGAAATCCTACCACTGTCATGAGAATACTTGATCAATGAGTTGCGTAGGGTCCTAGCGAACGGCATGCAAGATCTCTATACTCTACCAAGACTAATGCTTGCGACAGTTGCGTAACAGAAAATATTAGAGCCCCACATGCTAAGTCAGGTTTTGCGCCCCATGCCGGATCTTTCTTGGCATCAGACTGGCCTTGGACCCCACCTCGATGTGAGGGTGTACATTTCGCCACTGGCCTGAGATGGCAGTCATACTGTCAGCTCTGCAAAACCGTACAACCAAATAATGGACTAAGTCAGGAAATGGGCACATTTGCAGTACACCCAGTATCTATTAGTAAGGGGTGACAACCGTTTATTGGAGCGTGAGCTGTCTGCACGGTGAACATTACTTCACCTTCCCTTGACAATGTAACATAGAGGCAGTGAGTTTGGTTCGCCGAATGATAAAGCTTGATGCAGGATCGTCCCTAAGTCATCTTTCCGGGCAAGTCCTCGTACTGCCTGCAGAATTCTAATGATTGTATAATTTTGTGGAGGAAACGAGGAGACAGCTAGTCACCTTTTTGTATGCCATATTTGCATAGGGGTCCTGCACGTAGCGATGATTTGGAGAGAAAAAGGGTACACTACACTCACATCTCTAGTAAGAGAGTTATGATTATTGGAAAGCAGATTGTGAAATTTCTGACATCTTAGGTTCGGTAGCTGTGCCCTATCTTCAAGGCCTGCCAAACTTCATCTTCCAACAAGATAATGCAAGAGTATATGTTGCACGTTGTATTTTGATCTTGTTCGAAATGCAGGGTATTCGATTGTTGCCCTGGCCTGCACGGGGGGCTGATCTATCACTAATTGAAAACATCTGGTCACGGGTTTCTGAGAGACTGGCCCTCCACTCCTTATCTGTTAATACATTTTATGAAGTTTCCCGTTGCTGCCAGTGGTGGCAGCTATTTCTAATCATTTTGTACTCTTGTAATCCCCCAGACTGCTTTCAAATTTAATCAATTCGTATTCAAGCCGTACTGTTTATGTACAGTAAATATATTTTTGTATGTGATTTCCTTCAAGGTGTTGCAATTTTGAAGGTTAATAATGCACATGCAAAGTTACTTACATCATACTTTTTAAAAATATTTTCCAATTGTTCATATGGTTCCAGAAATTACGAATAAAGTACGAAATTGATTATAAATGAAGTTGTTTAAGGCTATCTTCGGCTAATGTTAAAAAATAGGGGCCGAATTCGGAATATTTTTTCATGTTTAAAAGTACTCAAATATTAATATAATATTCTGGCTACACACTATCCTGTAGAGAACAACTTATTTTATCATACTACTCATTTTTTTCCGAGTTGACCCATTTTTTCTTTTACAAAATGTGTTATGCATTTTTTCCCTATACCGTAATGCTAAATGAGCTATCTCTTCACATGTTTAAAGGAAAAACTAATTATTTATGAAATATTTTGAAATTTTAAAAACACTATATCATAAACAAATGCATGAGTTACAATGTCACACATATTTATGAAAATTGAGGCATTTTTTTCTGTCTGAAAATGTACTCCGCGTCAAGTTTACACTCTCGTACATATGGGGAAAACAGCCTGAAGATACATTTTAGCATGTGTTTTATTTTAAATAATGTAAAAAGGTTACATTATAATGATGTTATAACGAAGAAAGAGGATGGTTATAGCTATTTTTGTTGCTAATCCTCAGTTTGTCTGACAGAGACCCAGAAGACCATTGACCCTTAAGAAATCCAATACCAGGAGGGGAGAGGAAAAAAGGTCCTCCCTCGAAAGTCGCAAGCAGTCCAAGATGTGAACTGGAGAGGCTTGCTGAGTCTTGTACTTGGTGCAAAGAGCAAAAGTCTTCCTGCCTCCACAAAAGGAAAGACTCATGTGGCCACTTTTCAATCTAGAGATTACAGTCTGAGTGGCTCTGCCACATTTAAGTTGGAATGAGGATCCTGGATGTTTGCTTTCATAACAGTGATGGTTTGGCGGGGTCCTCCACTCCTTTAAAATTTCAGATTTAACCCTAGCTGATGTTCAGAGTAGGTGAGGGTTGAAGAGATAGTCGGAGAAACATTACAGCCCTCTTTGGCCAGTAGATTCGCTTGTTCGTTTCCAGATACGAGTACGTAAACATGGGATGAAATCCACTGGCAATGAACATGATGAGTCTCTGATATTTTTGAAGTATGGAGACGCCACCTTTGTCTCCGACTGTGATCCAGTTATAAAGATGTTGGAGAAAACTGTGACTATCAGAGAGGTCTCCGCAGTCTTCATTAAAACCTGCTTCAAGGCCCTGCTCTATTGCAATAAGTTCACTTTTAAAGACGTGGAAAAGTCGGGGTTATGGTGGCAAAAAGAAGACCTCTCTCCACGTTTCTCAATGTGTGATACCGCCCCCCTTTGGTGACCGTATCTTTGATTGTCAGCGTGAGCTAGAGGTGTAGGGTTTGCAAAAGGAATAGACATTTTTGATTCTTAATATGTCTTTATTAAGAATAGAACTTAAATGTCTAACAATTTAGATAAATTTAAATAAGCGAGAATCTATAATGAGCAAACACACAGTGATAGTTAAACCGAATCTCGTAATTTAGACCACTTTCTCTAAGTTATAATTATTTAATCCGCCTACTCTCACTTCTAATAATATTACGTCCTAACATCAAATAATCATTCCTACCTTAATCCAAACATAGAATCAATCTTTATGTGGAAACGCCTGGGCGCGCGTGCAATGGTATGCACCTTGTTTTAATAATTTACTTTCCAGGTAACTTCACGATTGGCTGTCAATTCACGCTTGTATCTCTTTCAAACATATCATTCCCCAAATTGCCATCTCACTTACTGAAACTTCCGTTATTTAAAAGCTACCTTATTTGCATTTCTTTTTCACGTTTCGCTTCTTGGGTTTTGGTTGGAAAAGAGTTGCCATTAATCTTGGCCACCAAAGAGAACCCAGAGGTTATCTTAAAGAAAAGACGCGTGAGCCCGTCACAAATGTAAATGCCGTTACCTGCTCGATCACTCAGTCTGCTGCCGTCTGTCTGGATGTTAATGGCGTCACTAGGGATTCCAGTAATGATCTCCAATGCTAACAGCCTAAGATGATCTGGAATAAAATTCCCCTTAACGACAGGAGTAGAAAGGTCAAAGTAGAAATGCACTTTTGGGATACCCTTCGCCGGGCTGAGACAAGACTTCAGAGAGTGAGACTAAACATCATTAAAAGGCAATTGTAGAAGTTCTGCTTGACTGAAGGGGCTACTTTTTTTAGTCTCTGATTATTTCAGCAGTTGTTAAGATATAGAGAAGTTTTATTATGTCGGCCATAGCTAGAGAGTTTATTGAAGTATTTGATGAGGTTAGCCGTTCTTCTAGTTCTGAGAGGTTGCAAATCAGCCTCGAAGAGTACAATTTCTTCTAGATCATTTGTAAAAGGTGTCAAGCTCAACTTAATATCCACGGAATCTATAAAGGAGTCCCACTTAGCCTTTTTAAAATTCCGAAACATTTCCTGTGTCTCACGCATTTTCTGCTTTTTCTTACATTCAATAAGAATTGGGAAATAATCACTTCCAATTGTGTCCATGACTCTCCAGGAGCATTGGAAAAATATTTCTGAGCTAGTGATAGCTATATCCAAGGCCTCAGAGGCATTATAGCTATAGGAGGTGAAGTGTGAGTGCCATCATTTAGTAGCATGGATTCTGTGTCATCCATCACCTGAGGTAATTCTTCTCCTCTAGCATTAGTGCACATGTATGTTTTCATAAAACTCTTAGCAACTTTTTGCATTGACGTTCGTCAATTTTTGTAGGAGAGGTAGCATTTTAAAATCTTTCTATAAATTTTCAGTTTCTTTGTTAGAAAAATTAAATAGTTAGCCTTTTATGGTATTTTGAACCCCAAAAATCTTGTTTACATAATACATGCACATGCAGAGCAACCAAACGAATTTTGAAAATCACTGGATTAAAAAATTTTGTGTAAATCGTACCGATATTCTCTTAAAACTCGAAACATGTTACAACTAATTCATTATATGTGTGAAGAATGTAATGCATTTTTAAGGAAATATTTCAAAAATATTTAGATGCATGGGAAACATGAAAATATAATCTGATTGTATTTAATTAACATTGTGCCAGATATATAAACTTCTGCAAACAATGCAGTTCTGTAGAAAATATTTCATTTTACTAAGACATGAAATTAAGTGGGGGTATATAAATTATTAAACATAAGAATAACTTCCAGAATGATTTTAATGGAGAAAATGTTTTGATAGAAAGACCTACATGTATGTGTGTTTTTTTCCTGTTGTATGTCTTAATCATTGTTGCCCTATTTTTGTTAATTTCTATTCATAAAATTAGCTAAATGGTAAAAAAAAATTTTACTATTCTTTAAAAATATCCTACTTTTTTTTTTTAGAAAATAATAAGGGAAATATAAGATTTAAACTAACAGTAATCTTTTTTAAATAAATAAATATCGTATTTATTTGGATCTAAGCCACACCCCCAAATTCTCAACACGTTCTTGTGAAAAAATAAATTAGTATAAAAAAGTTTGTCGATATCCGATATTTATATGAAAAAAAATTAAAAAAACGAAATTTTAAAAGTGTTTAAATTAATTTTTTTTACAGTATTAAAAATTTTTAAAAAATACACCCATCTGTCATTGTTTTTCCCTTAGTATTCCAATTCCCCATAACGAATAGATTCTAAGCCGCAACCAATTTTCAGTGTATTAATATTGGAAAAAAAGTGCGAGATTGAAATATGGTATAAATCATCTTTACTTCGAATATGTAAAATCATTTGACTTATTAATAATAAATTTAAGTGTCTTGAAAGAAATTTTTAAATTTATCCAAGAAAACATGATGCAAAAGTAACTTTTATGGATAAAATAGGGTGGTATACATTTGTTTTAAAAAATATACTTTTTATCATGTGTGCAAAAAATAATAACATTAACCCCCAAAACGTTTTTTTTTTTTTCTTGTCAGAAATAAAAAACCCCGTAAAATCTTCCCCGGGGAAAACATCATTATTTAAAATTTTATTTCGTCCCCTTTCTGAGAATATTGTATTATTAATATGACACCTTAAACAAAACGATAGAAAGAGAAAAAAAAAATAAGTGCTATTTCATTTTTTTAAAAAACCCAAATTTTAAACCAACGAAAAAAACTTAATGACTATTTTGTTTCAGCGATAAAAGGGGTTTGAAACTTTGTTGATGAATATAAGCTTTTTGGAAAAACACAATGACCGTGAATCATTTAACCATTTTTAAAAAATTTTTAAGCATTGTTTTTCCTACGCCTTGAGGTAAATGTCTTTAATAATTACTAGTCGTGTGTAAACGTTCCTAAGTGTAAACAGCAGAATATCTGAATAAATACTCGTTTCAAACTGTAATGCTTAACAGCCTACATAAATAGTTCTATAGGGTTGAAAAAACGCTGAAGTGTTTCTTCAGTTAAGTAACTGCTTTTTCTAAACTATATTTGTTCTACGTATGTAAAAATTAATTTTTCTGAAATAACCTTAAGGAAACTAATAACAATTTTGTAATTAGAACATTGTTTTTACTAATGTAAAAATGTATTTTTAAATAAGAACCTTTTTCTCATAAAATTTAATATATATATATATATATATTATATATATATATATATATATATATATATATATATATATATATATAAGAAAATAATATAAATTAGACGTAATTTCAGAACATATTTTTATACGAAAAAACTTAGGCAAAAAATAATTAATAATTTTTAAATAAATTTTATTTAAGTTTGTGAGAATAAATCCTGCCTTTGCTATATTATTATTTATGTCAAATTAATTCCTGAAAAGTGTATTATTGAAAATAAAGGATATTAAATAGCTCCTTTTGCTTTAAAAATCTATATAAGAAAAAAAATTAGGAACTTAAATTAATAAAGAGAGGTTAAAAAAGCTTTATTTGAAACTTTTATAAGAAGCATACTTTTGACTTTTCTTTATTTCCAAATCTCTACTACTGAAATACATGTTATTCACAATTTTAATTTTGAAATTAAAATATGTTTTAAAATTAAAACTCTCTCTCTGGGTCCATAACTCAGAAAAACAGTTTTTTTAGTTGTCATGTAACAAATTTCAACAATACAGATATTGTTATCTAATTTATTGTTACCACTCACATCCAATTTATATTATTATAAAATTCAATAATATTGTAAGAAATTTTGTGTAATGAATGCGTAAAATAGAGTAAATAATTTATATCTGGATCTGTATAATACGTTAATATTATTTTTTGTTGTATTAATTTTATATTAAAATTGTAATGTACGCAAACAACGCCGTTTTTTTTATTATAATGACGATTCAGTGGAAACTTGGCGAATTGCCGACGATAGAACAAAGATGGCATCAATTTTGGCAACCATGTTAGAGACTTGGGGACAATTTTTGCGAGTTGGCGACCATATTGTTGACCATTTTTGGTGAGGTGGCTTCCATGGATACTGCTGGAAATTACTGGAGAATTCTACTACTATCACGATCTATGACGTAAGCGGGGTTTTTGAGAAAAATCCGTGCAGACTATAAGTAAGGAGTCGCTCGCTGAAACTGGATCTGTATTGTCTTGAAAGTTGAAGAATTAGTATTGATTTTTTTGAGCATTGATGAGTCGACCAGCTATTAGTTAATACTTCGGCTTTTAAATAGGACGAGCGAGTGCTTCTGAATAATCTTCGACATAACTGTATTTCAGGCACTGATAGTTGTGTTTGAGTGCTGTAAAAGGTTAATACCTTGTGGAATTTGTTTTGCAAATTTTGCTGCTATATCTTGTATTTTCTAGGATTTTTCGGCAATAAATTTCCAGCATTCCTGAAGAAGTGTCTTGCTTTTAGAGACTGATAGCATAAAATTCTCGAACAACAATCTACGAAAGAATATATTTATCTTTTAATAATAATAATTATAATATAATTATCTTTTAATATTACTTTATGTTCTAACATGCTACTATTACTTTATGATACAGATAAAAATGTTTCAGAACGTTTCACTAGCTACGATTCTTTTTAAGATTCGTCCGTTCTGAATCAAAATTATTCTGTTTCTTTGTTTATCGTCCACTAATGTCCTCTTGGAAACAACGTCTGAGACAACTCTGTTTTATTGTTTTAAGTAATTATTTATGAAGAGCCTTAGTATTTTTTATATTTAAAAAAAAACAGATTTATGTTGAAAACAGATATGTAATAGATATCTGATAATAACAGATAATAATAGTAACAGATTTATGTTACTATTATTCATATTATACTCATGGCAAACGGTTCTATTTTTGACAAATTTTAATTGGTAATGCAATAAAAAGAAAGAATTCTAATATGTTTATGTAATGTTCAATATTTAAACAAAAAGTAATACAGATTTATTGATAAATATTTAAATTTATGTATTTTATATTAAATCCCAGAAGAAACTGTGCATTCCTCATATTATACTTTTATCAAATTATTTTAATTGGAAAATTGTTCTGTAAAAAATAGACAATGAATAAAATCATTAAAACTTAGTAAACATAATATTTTTTCTATTGTTAAGGAATTGGAAAAGATATCTATTTAAGTTAATTAATTAATGAAATTTTTATAATATTTGAAATAAAAGATAAAATGATTTTACGCTTTATTTATTTTAATTAAGTTTTTACAACTTTTTTTTAAGAATATGAATATTTAAGGTAATTAGAGCAAACGGAAGAGCTCAAATTCATGTAAATTATTTACTTTTATTTTACAAACTCCATACAAACATGAATACATAAACATTACATTTTGAAATAATTATCAACGAGGATCTAACTGTAAATAAGTATATGTATAACATAATGATAACGAAAAAAAAATATTTTATCATTTTAACCCTTTATCGACCGATGGTACTTATAAGTACCACTCAATTTAAAATATCATAGAATAACCATTTTTACGAATATTCTGACGATACTTTTCAGGAATATTCTTTGAAATCCACTCTTCCAAGATATATGGCAGCACGGGTTCTACGATGAGTATTTTAGCAGGGAAGGGGAATAGTTTCATAGCAGAAATTGCGCTTTCAGCTGACGGCGTTTATTGTTTGTTGTTGTTATTATTGTTATTAAAAGCAATGAACAAATACTTTTTAATCCCCTTCAACAGACTCATTTTCCCTATCAACACATAGATGCATACACGTTTTCTACCGTTCAAAGCAGTTCTGCGGCTAATTAGGTGTCACCATCTTCAGTAAAGGTGTCATTTTTATCTTCTCTGCTACAACCTGAAAATGTGTTCCAATGAATGAATTTTTCACTCTGAGAAATAGGTAGAAATCGTACGGTGCAAGACCTGGTGAGTACGGTGAATGCTTGATCACAGTAATGCTTTTGACCACTAAGTACTGTTTTACAGAGAGCGCAATGTGCAACGAGGCATTGTCTTGGTCAAATTCCACGGGTTGCTGATCTACAGATCTTGCCTTTTCTTCCTTACTCTTTCTGTAAACTTTCTCATGCCTTCAAAGTAGTACTGCTATTTTACTGTTTGGTCCCGAGGTACCCATTCAATCAAAATGATGCTATTAATATAGAAGAAAACTGATGAGCATCATCTTTTCTTGATGTCACAGATCGACAAGAAAGTTCATCATGTTCAGCAGCCTCTCGATCTTCAAAAAATCATTTGTGCCTTTAAAAAATTTGACTATGTGACTTACAATTATCTCCAAACACTCGTTTAACAATTTAAAGCATTCAGTGGGATTTTTTTTAATTTCACGAGGAATTTTAAACCTATGCGCAGCTCGATTTTTACGTTTATCATGATCGCGTCACTTCGACACAACAATATATATCTCAAACAAGGATTAAAAAAATGTACTAGATAGAGGGATCAAATAACGTACCACCAATACCGGAAAGATCAAGGTCAACCATATTCCATTCTTACTCCTTCACATTTAGCCTAACGGCTAGGGCATGCACAGTCCGGGAACTTATAATTGTCATATCTTTTAATAATTTCTCGTTTCTAATTTCGTTTTTAAGCTAAATTAGCAATAAATTCCAAAGCTTTTACCATATTTATATCGGAGAGCAAAGATATAAAGGTTCTTCAAAATTATTATTTTTCTCTTGTTTTGTGTATTTTATAAGGGTCGTCTTTAGCGATGAATTCAGATTCAATCTCCGCAGTGATGACAATCATGTTCGTGTATGGAGACCTCGTGGTGAAAGCCTCAATCCTGCCTTTGCTTTACAGCGACACACAGCTCCCACAGCTGGTGTGATGGTATAGAATGTCATTGCCACCAATACACGGTCAGCCCTAGTATTGATCCGTGGCACCATGACAGCCTAGCTGTATGTCCATGACATCCTTCAACCACATGTGTTGCCACTCATGCAACGGCTCCCAGGAGCCATTTTCAACAAGACAATGCTCGGCCTCACATGGCAAGGGTATCACAAGACTGTCTCTGCACTGTTACTACCTTTTGTTGGCCTACCCGATCTACCTATTTGTCTCCAATCGAGCATATTTGGGATAATTTGGGACGGCAAGTTGGGAATCCCACGAGTTTGAACGAACTAGAGGCAAGGTTACAGCTGGCGAAATGTCTCGAGACATCATACAGAACTTGTATGCCTCAATGCTCGATCATATCGCATCGTGCATTTGCGCTAGAGGAGTTAAAAGGGTATTAAATACTCTGTTATTTTGCCTTTTCTCTGAAATAAATCATCCTTTTTCTTTGATTTTCTAATTATTTACTTATATCAAAGTAGTCTTTACGTATGTAAAATTTCGTTTCATTTTGACGACTTCTTCTTAGTGCGCTAACTTCTTGTCCATGAGTGTACATGCAGAGGTTAAAAAAAGAATATTTTACTTCATGTCAAAGGGCTACAACGCCCATTATTCTCAGTAGCCATAACAGTAAATAATCAGGTGGTGTACTTCAACACACATTGTGGTTTGCATTACTTTGGACGGGCCTACGTAGCCAAGGCAGGATTCACGCGTCTGCACTGACGTAACGTTATAGTCGACAGAGCCAGCAGTGGGACATGAAACATCAGCTTTGGACCATACAAAAGTCAAATAACTTTGACTGGCCTGGTGAATCACATTTACGGATGAATCCGAATACATCGACTTCTAAAAGAAACCTTTTCACCCAGATGTTCAGGTGGCCCAAAACGTGGTAGTGTTGGCAGTATAATGGTGTGGACAATGTTTTCATGGGGCACATTAAGATCGATTATCCCCGTAGAACAATATCTGACATTTTTGCGCTACGGGAGTATCATTGCAGACTAGGCAGTTATTAGCAGGTAATGCAATATGTCATAAGCACCGAATTATCAAGGAAGAGTTCTAGGAATATTCTGGTGAATTTCAAATCTTGTCTTCTTCTCCAAACTCACCTTATATGAATACTCTTGTGGTATTATCTAGAAAACCAAATTCATTCTGCTTCGCAACCACCCCACCATTCAATATGAGGGAAATGTAGATCCAGTCAGTGAGGGACTAGTACCAGACACCTCATACTACGTATCAGCACCTTGTACAGTCAATGAGTTTTTTTGGTGATTTTTGATAGTTAAAGGTAGTCCTACTCCAATTTAAACAGGTGTTCGCAATGTAATGGCTCTTCAGTGCATGTATACGTATAATTGCATTAAAGGTAATAATACACTTAATTTTTCTCCCAGAGACTTGATTTCATAATGGTCTTGAGCCTGTTAAAACTTTGCGTAAAAATTAATTTTTATTTTACCCGCCAAATGGGAAATAACTACAGCCTTACATCCTCAAAACTGAACTTTCAGCGTTTTGAAATCAGGATGATACAATCTTGCATCACCACGCATTCTAACCATTAAAAAAAACTTTAACGGAAATCCTATGATTCTAACAGCTTTAGGTTGATTAGAACTATAAAAGACTTCGATTTCAAACATGAATAATGAATGCTTTTGCAGCTGTCTTAAGGCTGTCTTCGCCAAATATACGGGACCCTGCAATACATGCGGTACCCATTTTTAATCAGAAAAATGCATCAATTTTCCTGAATATTTACAACATTTTACTTTATACATCTGTTTATAATAAAGCAATTTTAAAATTTCCAAGTATTTCCATAAATACTTAGTATTTTTTTATTGTAACATTTAAGGACATAACTTATTTAACATTACAGTATAGGAGAAAAAATGAGAAACACATTTTATACCAGGAAAAGTAGATTAACTCAGATAAATAACGAGGAGTATAATAAAATGTGCTGTCTCTATAGGGTAACAAAGTCAGAATATAATATTAATTTTGCAGGTCTTTAATATCTGAAGAATATTCAAAATCAGGTCTCTATTCCCTAACATTAAACGAACACCGCCTTAAATGTACGCATGTTTGTCTATTTTTGTTTGTGATGTATTTTTCATGTTACCATGTTTTCATGTTACCGTTTGTTTGTCAATAAAAATATGGATATTTAACGTCTAAAGGCCTCCTCATCTTTTCTACAATTGTAACATTCACTACAAAAGGATCACCTCAGTACCAAAATGCCTTGAATGGAGTCCAAAATATTGCATATATGTAAGGGATATTCAATATTAGGAAATATAAAAAAATATGAACTCAATAGTTGTTTTTTTAGGACCGAGTAGTAATATGTAAAATACTTTTATTATGGAATAGTAAAGCTTAATAGTTTTGTATGAAAAAGCCCAACAATATTAATCATGAAAATCATGTCTACGAAGGATCATTTATGATTATTGTAAGCTAAATATTAATTAACTTTCTATTTAAGAAGTATTTTATATTATATTCAAACTATAACATAGTCGATTATTTTATAATTAACGTAATGTAGGAAATATAAAAGAAACTTTCTAATTTCTAATTAAAAATATTAAGTGATCATCTAATTGTAAGCGAAATATTAGAACATAAACTCCTTAAATAATGTTACAAAAGTTAGCTATTTTTACTCTCTCACCAACTAATTAGCAAACAATTTCCCTACACAAATATTTCCCTTTATTGAAAAGATCAATACAAAAATATTTACTTTGTTAATTTTCATACTATCCAAATCATACCTAACGAACAAGTTTATCATAAAAAGATATCAAAGGAAATAAATATTCATATGTGGAAAGGAAGATATAAGTTTCAATAAAGAAAAAGTGATTATTCTTTCTTTTTTTCTTAAACCTTCAGTTTCATCACATGGAACTTGAATCTTGGCTTAAAACTTGTTGGATGCTAAAGTTTACCTGCTTTTCTCGGTTCACTAAGGAACCTCAGAACTGAAAAGAAAGCCAATAAATATTTGAAATATGAACGTGTAATATATGATTTTACAGGTTTTATGACTCGAAAAATCTCAACGAATATCAAACTGGGAATGATGCTACAACAAAGTTAAAATTCATCTCAAGAAAAGTTTCTCACTTGAGTACTCCGTTCTGAAAAATCTCGATAAGGAGTGGAAAGGAATTTATTTCAACTTTCAGGAATATCAGATTCCTTGAGACTTCTTTTTATTTCTTTTAGGAATGCATTCAAGCTGAGAAATCAAATAAACTTGCAAGGTTTTCTGGTGCGCCAAATCCTATGAGCTTCATCGTGAATGAAAAAAAGGTTCTGTGTTGGAATTTAATAATGTTTAAAAGAGGCACGAAACATTTGTGGAATTGAGAGACAGAGAAATAAACAATTTTTTATCTCTGAAAAACATACATTGTATAAATACAAAACTCTTTTTCTTTGTTTAAATTTATTAATTTCTTCTTTATACTTGATGTGAGATATCATTTGATATGTTAGTAAACGTCTCTCTCTTTCCTTTAAACATAAATATTCAGTTTAAACATTTTTTTTAAATGAAAAAAAATATTTTTTTCTTTATTTCTAATACCATAATCTCAGTAAAAGTTTATCGAAGCCATTAATACATTTAAGGAAAAGAAAAAAAATAATATAGAACAGTTTTTATCAACTCGTTTTTACTCGGGTTCCCTTTAAGGTTTCCGACACGTTCGGAACCGTGATTTTGCAAAAGCGTACAAATGGATAATATTTATGATATTTAGTGTCACTTAGATTAGAAAATGTATATAAAATTGTCTTAAGAATAGTATTACAAAAAAAAACTATTTAAGTACAATATTTTGACAAAAATGAACATAGAATGACCAATATTCAAAATATTCTACTATTGTGAAAAATGCTTCTATTATAATATTTTGCCTTTATATCAGTGCTTCTCAAACTTTCACTACTGGCGACCCAATTTTCAATCATAATTTTCATCGCGCCCCCCAAAAAAAGTAATAATGTATTGAATGCAATAATAATGCACTGAGTATTAAATTTGGTATACGCTTACTTTTAAGTAATATATATTTTAAGCTAAGTTATACTCTTTTAAATAATAGCTTATAATGTTATACATTTTTCCTTTTCACTTTAAAAGGAAATAGATTGGTAAATGGTTGTTTAATTAAAGATTTATTTCTCCATCATCCATTTCTCCTAGAAGTAATAAAATGTCATTAGAAGTAATAGGCACAACTTTTAAGTCAATTCCCTATACTTAGGCCAACAAAGAAAATTTATATTTTAGTTACTTTTTATTAAATAGTTACAATTAATACAAATATGTAATACATATGACAGAATCACACTGTTAAGCAAAATAGAAAAGCAATTTTCCTTGCCAATTTTTCTAGTTCTTCCTTTCTTCTATATATATATTGACTGTTCTTTTTGTTACTATTTATTCATTAATTAAATAATTAGAGCAAGAAAATAGTATAGTAAAGAAGAAACCACACACATTCTCAGAAATTCAAAAAAGATAAAAATAAAATGTATTTGAACTTGAATGAATATAAAAGTATTTTATCTACGATTGAAAATTTGAAACAAGATATATATGAGTGAAATTATAGTAAAAATTGAAAAATAGTCTACTTTATATTGCGCTTTCCCATCATATACATCACATCTGTCATTCTCACGAGCGTCTGCGTGCTGGGTCAGGCTAAACTATCGGACGCCCAGCAAAACATGGGTAATACGCTACCAGCAATTCCAATCAGTCTTAGCCGATCTGATGCTTATAGCTACCAAATCTATCCTGAAAATGTACATTTATAATTTGCTCTTTAGTTGTAATTCACGGTATTGGCATTTACTGCAGAAGATTGAAACAAAATCATGGATAAATTTTTAAGTCGTAAGCGAATTTACGACTAATAAGGCATCAACAAGTGCACAGACGTATATATAGTTCCGAAAATAAATCATGGAAATATTCTCAAGAATACTTGAATTTTGGATTTACCATTACTGAAGTAAATGGAGAAGAAAAGCTCCCTGTATGTTATTTGCTCCAAAAATATGGGCAGCAGACAGTATGGAAACCTAATAAAACTTAAAAGACATTTCCTGAACGCTTCATGGTGAGTACATTAAATAAAATCTCTCTGAGAGTTCTTTGAATCAAAAATTAAAATCATATGAAAACAAAAAAACAAAATTAAAAAAGAAACTTCTGCTGGGTGAATGAAAAGCTTTACTTACTTTTTTACAAAAGTATCACAGCAAAAGGCCAGATGTAAAGGCCTCTACCACTATTGCCGAAGAGCTTATTTTGCCTGGCAGCAACGAGATTGTAGAAACTATGTTTGGGAGACAATTTTGCCAAAGAGTTGCAGTCCATACCCCATCAAATGATACTGTTTCCCCGTCGAATTGATGATATCGCTGAAGATGTAGAGCAACAGCCTGGTAAGTTATGTGCGATAAATTGTTTTCAATTCAGCTTGACGAGTAACAGGATAACAATAATAATGTCTATTTCATTGTGTATGTTCGATTTGGGATGGTATGTCAAAGGTATAGAAGAACTACTTTCTTGCAAACCAATAAAAACTTAAAGCAACAGCAATAACATTATTTGATATTTAAATAATTTTTATAAACGAGGCAAATATAGAGTGAAAAATTCAGTCGTAATATGCACCGATGGCTCCTCGTACAATGCCAGGAAGATTTAAAAGTATACAAGCACTTGTTAAACGAAAATTCCACTGTGCATCTAAACACATTGCATGATCCACAGAGAAGCTCTGGCTTCCAAAGAAATGAGTCCTGGTCTGAATATTGTGCTAACGACACCAGACTGTAGTAAATTACATAAAATGAGACTCTAAAATCAAGAAGAATCTTTTTCTGATCTCCAAAGACATGGGCTCGAAACGTGCATTCATCAGCTATTTGCCAGTGAAGCAAGATGGTCACGCGGGAAATTTTTGCAACGTTTATGAATTAAGAAATGAAATTAACATCTCTCTAGAAGAGGAAACCGCTATCGAAGCTGGAGAAATTTCGTGATGGTTTATTTCGATGAAGTTGAGCTACTTAGTCGATATATTTGAGAAATTAAATATATGAATCTCAACTTCAAGGATCCAATGTACATATGCCGAATAATGAGTGATAAAATTAATGCTTTTGTAGAAAATTAGAATTATGGAGCCGAAATTTAAAAGCAAAAACCTAGAAATGTTTGAAAATGCGGATAAATGTGTACAAATCTCAGCATGGAAAACTGAAGAACGATGTGGAAGTTGTTTATAAAACTATTGAATATCATTTATTATAAGTTGTCAAAAAGTTTTAAAAATATTTTTTGTTGAGGACAACTTTTGATAGCAAGTTACGAATGGGTTAGAGAGATCCTTTTCAAAAATACCCCAGAAGGCTCTCAACTATCGAAGAAGAAATTTTCATAGATTTCACATCCAGTGGCGAAATTAAAAGACAATTTGTAATAAAACTTCTTCAATTTTGGGCAGAAGTAGATGATGAATTTTTTCTGCACTATATACTACTATATACTGCACTATATACTACTACCATTTTTCAACACATCGCACCTTTGTGAAAACCGATTTTTTCTGGTGGTGGCTGCTTTGATAATAAAGTATAGATCTCAGCTAAATATAGAAAAAAGAACTTAGAGTGTCAATTTCTAATATTAAGCCTTCATTTGAAAAAACCTTGCTCTGCAAGACAAGTCCTGAAAGTCACTAATAATACTTAACTTGTTCTTAAATTAGTATTAATAAATTAGTTATAAATACAATTGTGCAGTACTGATACATTGGCAAGGCAATACTTGTCTGGAAGCACCTCGTTCTGCGATTATTTTATTTTAAAAATAATACATTATTCTTGATATAATAGCTTAATTGTAAGGAGAGTAAAACCAAATGCACAACAATGTATACAAAAATATAAAATGATTTTTAAATAAATGTTCTATTATAAATAGTTTAAAACGAACTGTAATTTTGCTCTCAGCAGAATTAGTAAGATTTAGAATTAATATTAAATAAGTGAAAGAATCTAAAATTTAATGAAGAATAATTGTGTTGTTTTAATATTTAAAAGCGAGAAACCTTCAAAATGTGTTTTAACTAGGAGCAGGCGCCCAATCCTAATTAACGTTATTTATCGCGCGGTGTGACTAAGTCACCCCAATCCTTTTTTATAATTGTTTTACTATACACGAGATAAAAAATCACAATTCCAGTGAATAATTTAATTAAAAGAAAATATACTTACCTACTTTCAAGGACTTCATTTTTCTTGATGATTTGAGAAAAAATCCAATAAAACTAAAAAGAAACTGTTCCAATGAGCGTGAATGTAAAGAACATAAATCACAGACACTTTTCACTAACAATACAAGAAAGTTATTTGCAAAGCAAAACTGTCATATTTGCCTCACGTTATTGTAATTTTGCTGTTCTTGATGATTCATAAATGGCATGTTGAACCCTTTTTTGCTTTTGTGTCTTTTGGCAAGGCGAAGAGTTACATTTATGGCTTCATAGCTTTCTTTGATATATTCTTTAGGGCAGCATTTGAAAATTTCCTATTCAACCTCAAGCGTTTCATGTCTATCGCTTTACTCATTTACTTTCGCTATCACGATTGGTATGCATTATTTCATCATCAGGTTCTTCACTGTTTTTGATCAGTTTCAATTTCCTTCAATAGATCATGATGCCCATTTTTAAATATTCTGCTCATTTACATTTATATAAACCATAATAAGTCGTACAACACAGCAATCAAAACCACAAAGTGTAGGTGAAAGCATAGCATATTCATAGAAAATATTTTGAACAAAAGTGGTCATGTAGGAACGATCAAAACCTAGTACCTGATTGTAAAAAAAAAACGTTTGCCACTCTCAAAAAAAGAGGCATACATGTAACACCATTTTAGTTCCATTAAGACTGTCTACCAATAGGAGAATAGTCAAGCCAAGGTCACTGTTAACGAATAAACAGTTTTACCAGAATTACCACTGTGAGCCTGGAGTGATTCAGCGGCCTCATATGCGACCGCTCCTGTGTAAAATGTGTATTCGATACGAAAACATTGATGCTGTGTCTAGAGGAAATAATTGTGTAAAACGTTTTTCATTATGTGAACTATGTGTTTCAGAATATCATAAAATTGCTATCTTGGCCAAATAATCCTTCACAAAAGTGTTTCATTATGTGCTTATTCCTTATCATAAACCATTCAAATGGGAAAAAAAGCAACAGAAAAATATTATTTACAAGCTCTAAAAGAAAAAAGAGACTGAGTTAAAACATACCAGTAAGTTTGAAGGTCAAAGAGAGATTATAATCAAAAGAAGTATCTTTACGGATTAACAGAAACGTAATAAAAAATCTCTCATCAGGATTACAGCAAAGCAAATAAAATGTCTTTTTATTTGATTTTAGGATCAAAGATAGCTAATGAACAGTTTAAAGTGGAATCTTTGAAAGTGGAAATCAGGATGATATCTATAAATTATATCAGTGTAAATATGTATTTTTATTTTTTCAAAAGCATTGTTTTATTTCATTCCAAAAATTATTTTTTAAACCTTTATTAATATGCCTGCGGCTCCCCAGGGGGCTCGCCCCACAGTTTGAGAAACACTGCTTTATATAGCTCAGATCTCTCTACAGAGGCTCAACTAGAGAACTGTTGAAATATATAACTTAGAAGTGGGTTTATCCTCAATTTACAACAACAGGGGGATCAATTTTAAGAAAAACGCCATAACTATTTCCAATTGTAACTCTTGAAAATAATGTGAATTTTTTCAAAAATCCTAGTTCAGATTCTCGGAGAAGTCACGTTACTTTATATAAGCGCGCGAAATATTATTATTTTTGAAGCCTTTTTTATAAAAGCAGAACATTTTTGAAAAAAGATAATTCTAAGTTAATTTTTTTCCAAAATAGTGTATTTAAATAAATTGTTTTTGTCAAAATGTCAAACAATTTTATACATATATTTTAATCTAAGTGACACTAAATATCATGAAAATTATCCATTTATGCGCTTTTTTAAAATCACGGTTCCGAAGGTATTCTGATACCTTAACTTATCATCTCTGATGCATGTATTTCGACTACACTATCATTCGGTACAATTAATAACATAGGCCAGTGAAATTAAGTATCTGAAAAATACAAAAGACATTTCCGGGGATTTTTATGTAATTTGATGAGCTGATTTCGAAAATGACCACCATTTTTTTCACCACATCAGGATTTTTTTATAAACTCGATATCGATACTTTTGCTAAAATCTTTTTTGAAAAGGAAAATCTTTTTGAGCAATTAAACAAGCACTATTTAGCAACAGAAGTTTTTATTCCGTTAAATTTATATAATTATCAATTCTTGATGAGGTAAATTTATTTTTCAGCAAATGGATGAAAACCACTGTTACCAAATCTCACGAATTGACTGGTTGAGAGAAAACTCGAAGTTCCTTTGAAGTTTAAGCTTTTTATATCCAATTATGGAATAATTTCTAGGAAAAATAATCAACATACTATTTTAATTTGTTAAGGCAATTTACATAAAATAAAGAGAGGACTGACCAAGATAATCATATATTATAACTGTGTACATGAAAGTTTGAAACATTTTAAGCTCCATAAAAAAAAGCAAAACTGCGTATTCTGTTTTCCTTTTGAAACACACATCTTTGCGTTAAAGCTTTTTCCTTTATGTTCAATCAGACTCATCTCGTTTTAACATCCCACGATAGTTACCGAGCATGTTTTTCTTCCTTATATTTGCAATTCATTTTTTTATACAGTCTTGGTGAAAAACCTTTTACCCAATTTTTCAGTTCAAATTTTGGAGGAAATTTTCTGCCACATGAGAAAAAAAAGAAATTATTTCGACTAATCAACCCAAGTTTCTTCTTTTCTTTTGTTGACATATTAGTTCAAGTTCTTTATCCTTCATAAGTTTGTGGATGTAAGGAAACAACATGGAAACAGCTGATAAACTATACTGCAGTATTTGAAACTAACAATATTTTAACGGTCTTTTACAAACTTCTTCATTACACTCCTAATTTTATATGCAGAGAAGGCAACAATACATTGCTTGGCTCAAAATGCTAGTCCAAATCACATTCTGGTACCTGGATTACGATTTTGTCTTTTTCGGCCATTTTGTTTTCACCCATATGTTGTGAATCTTTTTATTAAGCTGCCCTCACCTACAAATAAACATGATAACTTTGTATATTTGCCTTGTTGACCATGGACATGATATTCAACCATCTCCCAATGCATAAACCATGATAAACATATTTTATTTTGTTGAGGAGAGTCAGTAGTTTTCATATACCTTAGATGCAGGGTTTTCAGGATGCATCGAGCAGTCCAACTGGCAATATGCATACTGGATTTCGTGGAAGAAAGATGGCTTCTTCAGACACCTTTTCGATGAACCCATAAATACAAACTTAATTTTTATCGAAGGCGATACTAAGGTTTGCTCATCAATTGGAAGCATCTGGACAATACATTAGGTTCTCGTCTTTAAAAAAATTTGACTATGTGATTACAATTTTTTCTCCAAACACTTTAAAAATTTAAACCTTTTTGGTTTTTTTTTAAATTTTCCAAGGAATTTTAAACCTATCCCACTCGTTTTTTACGTTTATCATGATCCCCTTCGACACAACAATATTTTTCCCAAACAAGGATTAAAAATGTACTAGATAGGGGGATCAATAACTTTAACCCATCTGTCGATAGCTATGTTTTGGGGGGTTTCCCGGTAAGTTAGAGGTGGGGGATTAGGGAAGGAGAAAATTCTATAATTTTAAAAGATTTTTATTAAGTTTCTTAAATTATAAGAACACCTTATATTGTGAGAATAAAAAAGTACGCCGTTTAAATTAAGTCAGATCCCCAATTAGATCACTTATCAAAAACTTATATCTGCCTAATCTCGATTCAATAATATATAGGTTGAATAAAATTTTCCCCACCTTGGAGGAATAATCAACGACCCAACCCACTTCAGATATTCAGGGTAGGCGCGAGTGCAATAGTATGCCCCTTTGTACAACGGGGGGTTTTCCCCGTGATTTGGTACCTTTCAACCGCATTTCCCCCCTTTCCCGAATGCTTCTAAAATTGCCAACATGCTCAAAACTTTCTATCCTTTTAAAGGTTATCTTTTTTGATTGTTGTTTTTTTTTTACTTCTTGGTTTTGGGGGGAAAAGTTTTAAAAACGGTCAAAGAACGTGGAGAGTTAGAAGAAGAACGCGAGGATGCCCCAAAACGTTCCACCAATACCAAAAAGATAAGGCCCATATTCCATTTTCCCTTACATTAGCCTAACGGCTAGAGACAAGTCCGAGAATTTTAAATTGCATTTTTTAATTTTAGTTTCTAATTTTTTTTGTTAAATAAGAAAATTCCAAAGTTTTTACCATATTCATATCGGGAGCAAATGTATAAAGGTTCTTAAAAAATTTTTATTTTTCGTTTTTTGTACTTTTTTAAGGGTCGCCCTTTTTGACGAATTCAGATTCAATTTGCGTGATGACAATCGGTTGTGTAGGAACCCGGGTGAAATCCCAATCCTGCCTTTTCTTTACAGCGAAACCCCCCCAATGGATAGGGGCCATTCCACCAATACACGGTCACCCTAGTATTGACCCGGGACCATGACAGCCTAGGGTATGTCCATGACACCCCAAACCCCATGTGTTTCCGCTCATGCAACGGCCCCGGGGGGCCATTTTCAACAAGACAATGCTCGGCCTCACACGGCTGGGGTTCCCCAAAACGCCTGCACTGCTAATTTCGGTGGGCCCACCCGATCTGATATTTTTCCAATCAATATTTGGGATAATTTGGGACGGCTAGTTGGGGATCCCAGAGTTTGAACGAACTGGAGGGAAGGTTAAGGGGCGAAATGTTCAAACATGATACGAACTTTTATGCCTCAATGTTCGATCATATCGCATGTGCAGTTGCGCCAGAGGGGTTAAAAAGGGGATTAAATACTCTGTTTTTTCCTTTTTTCTGAAATAAATGATCCTTTTTTTTTTATTTTTTAAATTTTTTACTTTTATCAAAGTAGTCATTATTTTTGTAAAATTTCGTTTCATTTTAGACTTTTTGGTGGCCCCAAATTTTGTCCATGAGGGAAAGCAGAGGAGAAAAAGAATATTTGACTACATGTCAGCGGGCTACAACGCCCATTATTCTAGGTGCAGCCATAACACTCCAAATAATCAGTTGGTGTACCAACACACATTGTGGTGCGCATTACTTTGGACTGGCTGGCTCTTACGTAGCTAAGGTAGGATTCACGTACCACCCGACGTAACGTTATACTGGCTGTGAGCCAGCAGTGTACGCGAAACACTCCGCTTCTAATCATACAATAGTCAAATAACGTCGACTGGCGAATCACATTACGGATGAATCCGAATACCGACTTCTAAAGAAACCTTTGCCCAGATGTTCAGGTGGCCGAAAACGTGGTAGTGTTGGCAGTATAATGGTGTGGACAATGTTTCATGGGGCACATTAAGCCTGATTACCCCTGTAGGTCGCATCTCGAGATTTTGTACAGGAGCATCATTGTAGACCAGGGAAGTTATTAGCAGGTAATGCAATATGTTATAAGCACCGAATTATCAAGGAGGAGTTCTAGGAATATTCTGGTGAATTTCAAACCTTGTCTTCTTCTCCAAATTCACCTTATATGAATACTCTTGTAGTATTATATAGAAAACCAAATTCATTCTACTTCGCAACCACCCCACCATTCAATATGAGGGAAATGTAGAACCAGTCAGTGAGAGCCTAGTACCAGACACCTCATACTACGTATCAGCACCTTGTACAGTCAATGAGTTTTTTGGTGGTTTTTGACAGTGAAAGGTGGTCCTACTCCAATTTAAATAGGTGTTCGCAATGTAATGGCTCTTCAGTGAAAAGTGTATACGTATAATTGCATTAAAGGTAATAATACACTTAATTTTTTCTCCGCAGAGACTTGATTTCATAATGGTCTTGGTGCCTCTAAACTTTGCGTAAAATTACTTTATTTTAACGCCAAATGGAAAGTACACCAGAGCTTCCAGCATCCTCAAACTGAACTTTCAGTAGCTTGAAATCAGGATGATACAATCTTGCATCATCCACGCATTCTAACCATTAAAAAATCCTTTAAATGGAAATCCTATGATTCTAACAGCTTAGGGTGATTAGAACTATAAAAGACTTCGATTTCAACATGAACAATGAATGCTTTTGCAGTTGCCCTTTAAGGCTGTCTTCGCCAACAGACGGGACCCTGCAATACATGCGGCAAACGCATTTTAGACAGAAAAATGTATCACTTTTCCTGAATATTTGCCAACATTTTACTACAATATCTGTTTATAATAAAGTACTTCTAAAATTTCCAAGTATTCCATAAATACCAATATTTTTTTATTGTAACACTTAAGGACATAACTTATTTAACATTACAGTATAGGAGAAAAAATGAGAAACACATTTTATACCAGGAAAAGTAGATTAACTCAGATAAATAATGAGGAGTATAATAAAATGTGCTGTCTGTATAGGGTAACGAAGTCAGAATATAATATTAATTTCGCAGGTCTTTAATATCTGAAGAATATTTAAAATCAGGACTCTATTCCCTAACATTAAACGAACACCGCCTTAAATGTATACGCGTGTTTGTCTATTTTTGTTTGTGATGTATTTTTCATGTTGCCGCTTAACTCGTTTACTTGTCAATAAAAATATGGATATTTAACGTCTAAAGGCCTCCTCATCCTTTCTACAATTGTAACACATTCACTACAAAAGGATCATCTCAGTACCAAAATAGTAATATTTTTACTTGAATGGAGTCCAAAATATTACATATATGTAAGGGATATTCAATATTAGAAAATAGAAAAAAATATGAACTGAATAGTTGTTTTTTTAGGACTGAGTAGTAATATGTGTAAAATACTTTTATTAAGGAATAGTAAAGATGAATAATTTTGTCTGAAAAAGTCCAATAATTAATCATGAAAATCATGTCTACAAAGGATCATTTATGATTATTGTAAGCTAAATATTAATTAACTTTCTGTTCAAAAAGTATTTTATATTATATTCAAACTATAACATACTCGATTATTTTATAATTAACGTAATGTATATAAAATATGTTGTTCCTTCTAATTTATAATTAAAATGTTAAGGATCATCTAATTGTAAGCGAAATATTAGAACATAAACTCCCAAATAATGTTACAAAGTTAGCTATTTTACTCTCACCAACTAATTAGCAAACAATTTCCCTAACACAAATATTTCCCTTACATAAACTCCTTAAAGTTGTGTGCTAGCTTATTTTTACTCTCTCACCAACTAATTAGCAAACAATTTCCCTAACACAAATATTTCCCTTTATTGAAAAGATCAATACAGAAATATTTTTTTTACTTCGTTATTTTTCATACTATCCAAATCATACCTAACGAACAAGTTTATCATAAAAAGATATCAAAGGAAATAAATATTCATATGTGGAAAAAAGATATAAGTTTTCAATAAAGAAAAGTATTTCATTCTTTTCTTTCTTTTTCTTAAGCCTTCAGTTTCATGACATGGAACTTGAATCTTGGCTTAAAACTTGTTGGATGCTAAAGTTTACTTGCTTTTCTCTCGGTTCACTAAGGAATCTCAGAACTGAAAAGAAAGCCAATAAATATTTGAAATATGAACGTGTAATATATGATTTACAGGTTTTATGACTCGAAAATCTCCAACGAATATCAAACTGGGAATGATGCCAACAAAAGTTAAAATTCATCTCAAGGAAAGTTTCTCACTTGAGTACCCGTTCTGAAAAATCTCGATATAGCAGTGGAAAGGCGTGGAAAGAATTTATTTCAACTTTCAGGAATAATGATTCTTGAGACTTTTTATTTCTTTTAGGAATGCATTCAAGCTGATATATCAAATAAACTTGTGCAAAAGGTTTTCTGGTGCGCCAAATCCTGTGAGCTTCATCGTGAATGAAATATAGGTTCTGCGTTGGAATTTAATAATGTTTGAGAGAGGCACGAAACATTTGTGGAATTGAGAGACAGAGAAATAAACAAATTTTTATCTCTGAAAACATGGCTACTGTATAAATACAAAACTCTTTTTTTTTTGTTTAAATTTATTAATTTCTTCTTCATACTTGGTGTGAGAAATCATTTGATATGTTAGTAAACGTCTCTTTCCTTTAAATATAAATATTCAGTTTAAACAATTTTTTTTTAAAATGAAAAAAATATATTTTTTCCTTTATTTCTAATACCACAATCTCAGTAAAAGTTCATGAAGCCATTAATACTTTTTAAGGAAAAAAAAAAAAAATAATATAGAACAGTTTTTCCCAACTCGTTTTACCCCGGTTCTTTTGGTTTCCGACACGTTGAACAGTGTTTTGAAAAGGTATAAATATAATATTTATGATATTTAGTGTCACTTAGATTAGAAAATGTATATAAAATTGTTTTAAGAATAGTATTACAATAAGAAACTTATTAAATACAATATTTTGACAAAAATGTACATAGATTGACCAATATTAAAAAAAATTTCCTTTTGAAAAAAAGCTTTTATTTAAAAATATTTTGCCTGTATATACCCTTTTAGATCTCTACAGAGGTCAACTAGAACTTTTGAAATATATAACTTAGAAGTAAGTTTATCCACATTTTACGACAACAGAGGGGAGAAATTTTAAGAAAAAAACGCCGATAACTATTTGAATTGATAGTAACTCTGAAAATAATGTGAATTTTTCAAAAATCCTAGTTCAGACTCTCTGGAGAAGTCTTTACTTTATAAAAGCGCGTGCGAAATATTATTATTTTAGAAGCCTTTTTTATAAAAGGAGAACATTTTGAAAAAAGATTATTCTAAGTTAATTTTTTTCCAAAATAGTGTATTTAAATTAATTTTTTTTGTCAAAGTGTCCTTATAAAACAATTTTATACATGTATTCTAATCTAAGTGACACTATAAATATCATGAAAATTATCCATTTATGCGCTTTTTTAAAATCACGGTTCCGAAGGTAGTCTGATATCTTAACTTACCATCTCTGATGCACACATGTACTTCGACTACACTATCATTCGGTACAATTAATAACATAGGCCAGTGAAATTAAGTTTCTGAAAAATACAAAAGAAATTTCCGGGGATTTTTATGTAATTTGATGAGCTGATTTCGAAAATGACCATCATTTCTTTCACCACATCAGGATTTTTTATAAACTCGATATCGATACTTTTGCTAAAATCCTACTTGAAAAGGAAAATCTTCTTGAAGAATTAAACAAGTACTATTTAGCAACAGAAGTTTTTATTCCGTTAAATTTATATAATTATCAATTCTTGATGAGGTAAATTGATTTTTCAGCAAATGGATGAAAACCACTGTTACCAAATTTCACGAACTGACTGGTTGAGAGAAAAACTCGAAGTTCCTTTGAAGTTTAAGCTTTTTACATCCAATTACGGAATAATTTCTAGAAAAAATAATCAACATACTGTTTTAATTTGTTAAGGTAATTTACATAAAATAAACGACTGACCAAGATAATCATATATTATAACTGTGTACATGAAAGTTTGAAATATATTTTAAGTTCCATAAAAATCAAAACTGCGTATTCTGTGTGTTTTCCTTTGAAACATCTTTGCGCGTTTTTCCTTTATGTTCAATCAAAGACCTATCTCGTTTTAACATCCAACGATAGTTACCGAGCATGTTTTTTCTTTCCTTGATATTTGTACTCCATATTTTTTTATGTCTTGGTGAAACCTTTTACCCAATTCTTCAGTTTTAAATTTTGGAGGGAAATTTTCACACATGAGAGAAAAAAAAAGAAATTTATTTCGACTTAATCAACCCAAGCTTCTCTTTTCTTTTGTTGACATATTAGTCTAAAATTCTTTATCCTTCATAAGCTTGAGGATATATGAAACAACATATGGAAACAGCTGATAAACTATACAGCAGCATTTGAAACTAACAACATTTTTTTTAACGGTCTTTACAAACTTCTTCATTACACCCCTAATTTTATATGCAGAGAAGGCAACAATACATTGTTTGGCTCAAAAATGCTATTCCAAATCACATTCTTGGTACCTGGATTACGATTTGTCTTTTCGGCCATTTTGTTTTTACCATATGTTGTGTGTGTGAATCTTATTACGCTGCCTCACTCACAAATAAAACATGATAACTTTGTATATTTGCCTTGTTGACCATGGACATGACATTCAAATCACCTCCAATGGTTCCAACCATGATCAACATATTTTATTTTGTTGAGGAGGAGAGTCAGGTTTTCATATACCTTTAGATGCAGAGTTTTCAGGATGCATCGAGTGTCTAACTGGTACAGATGCATACTGGATTTCGTGAAGAAAGATGGCTTTTAGACACCTTTTCGATGAATCCATAAATACAAACTTAATTTTTATCGAAGGCGATACTAAGTGTTTGCTCATCAATTAGGAAGCATCTGGACAATACATTAGGTTCTCGTCTTCTTTATAGTACTTAATAATTTTTTTTATTCCTGTTCCAATAAAAAGAGATTCCTTTCTCCAAAGAGTTTTTCTTTTAATTTGGGGAATCCAACGATTTAGCTGTCTCTTTCAAAAGGCCCAAATCCCAGATTAAGAGTTCAACCTAAGAGAAGGTCTGAGAAAATTCAACTCCAGAGAGCTTATATTCGGTAATGGAATCTTGTATTATTAGATTTTTGAATTATTAATAGAGAGAGAGAAAGAATACGAAGGATAAATATTCATTGGGGGTATTCTGCATGTTTCATATCGGTAGAATAAAGGTCAGACATGGAGGAAAAAAATTCAACACTGAAAAAAAAATCGGTAAATACTCATAAAAATCCAAATCATCATCAAAATATGCATAAAGTTAAGCTATTAATTTTCCAGTACTTTTCTATCGCAAGCCCTTTGTAATTAACAACAATCTCATGTACAGGAAGAGTAATAACACCATAATGCAGAAGAACTTTTTTTCTATTCACCGATAATGTAAAAATGTAACTATAAATTCAATTAAATTTTGTGTGTATAAAATTTTTAAACACGTTTAACGGGAACCTTGAGCCTGCTTGGCAGCATTCAACTGTTTAAAATTCAAATCGAAAGCTAACTAATATTATCTCAAGTTTAAACTCGGGAGGTGAATCTAATAAGGAACGCAATCCAGTGGTTATCTATTCTGATTTGGGAAAGTACTTTTAAAGGTTTCTTTCAGACCATTCAGATATTATATATTTTGCTTCTTAGTTTTTTAGGTTGCCGACTGAGTGGTGTGGCTGGTTTGTCGCTGACCTTCCACACATAAGGTTACGGGTTCAATCCCGGTTCGAATTGGTGGATTTTCATGATGCAGAAAATTGACAGCGGCCATGCCATATGATTATAAGGCATGAAACAGTCCCTTGAGGACCTATTTGGCTTGCGTGCTCTCGGCAAAATTAAAATCCTAGTGCAAGTTAGCATCCTCAGAGCTCAGGTGCTCTTCAGGGAGGAAACTGGGCGTTAAAATTATCTGCGGCGATTGGTATCCGTCTATATGGTGCCGCACTAATAAGTGATATACCCCGGGGGT
>BMAV01005629.1:345788-360532 GCA_019973955.1 Trichonephila inaurata madagascariensis | reverse complement strand
TTTTTTTTTCTCTCTTTCAAACACATATGGTGTAACGTATTGATTTAAATTATCTGTTCTGCAATTATTTACCATTTTGCTTTGCATTTTTATCAAATTATGCATTCTTTTTACTTTGTAGAGTGTTTAGCTATGTACCTTGGGTCATTCCATAGGAAATTTTGTTTTATCTGGATGAACAAGAACCCCAATTAGTATTGATTAATGAAGTTCCGCTGTACACAAAAAATAAGCCACATTCTTTTCCAATTGAAAACATTTCCGTTGTAGAGTCCTATGCCATTATAACATTTAACTCTTCATCGTATCTATATGCATTTAAATTTACATAATTCCATAGAAGCTACATAACAGAAAAATTTAGTTTTAAAATATTATAAAAGCACACACCACACAGGTCAAAATTTTATAGTGCGTGCTCAGGAAGCTACAACATATATATAGCACGCTAACTAGAATACGGTTCATAGAGTCAGTATTCTCCAGATTCTCTATATCATAGGTTCCCAAGCTTTTTTTTTTTTGTCTCATAGACCCCTTGCCATGTTTTTTGCCTTTGGGTAGACCCCTTCTTACTTAAGGTTAAATTTTTGAACTTTTATCAACTTAAATATCTTTTTGACAGCTGGTATAAAGCTATTTACTTTAAAAGATTTAAATTTTTAACTTTTGTGAAATATAGTGACTAAAATTTAAGAAACACGTGTTAATTTTAAATTAAAATTTAATAATTCATAAAATAACACAGTTACATGAAACAACTGAGCAACAAACAAAAATGCTTTTAATATGAGGGATGAATCTGGCCCTTCAATAGCAAATTCACATTTAACATCAAGTTTGTCGAGTTTAACTCTAAATCTCTTCGGTTCCATAATTCAGGATAAATAACAGGTATGTCTTTTTAATGCCAAAATTGCTGTGACATCCGTTTCTAAACTTTACTTTAAGATCTTCGTTAGTGCCTATCCAGTCAATTCCTCCTGAAATATGGCATTTATTTTCGTCAAAGCATTCTCAAATCCAATTTCAAAATCTGAAAATAGGGCATTTAAATGTTGAACGTAGTTTAAAGCATCATCTTCCTGACGGATTGTTTGTGACAAAATGAGAAACTGGAAAACTTGCGATGTTCAATATTATACTCTTTTTACTTTATTCTGGCAAGAAAAACTGAAATGATGGTGTTCCTTTTTTAATAAAATATATGCTTGTTTTAATAAAATATAACTGCAAATTAGCCTCATTAAATTTAATGAATAAATCTATTAAAAAGGTAAAATCTGGTTTCCACTAGATTGCATTTTCTTTTAAAATTAAAGTCACAATCTGGTTTAATGAGAACCACTATCGTAGACCCCCATTTACACCTCATGGACCACTAAATTAATTTTTTACTGATGTGGACCCCTTGCAGGTCGTCATAGATCCCTGGGGGTCTATATAGACCACTTTGGGAATCACTGTTCTATATGGATACTCAAGAGCTTAAAAAACTGGTTTCGATTGGCTGTGTAAGCGGGAAGAGAGTTTTTAACACTTTTAAAAAAATAAAATGATTTTTCTTTTAGAAAATTTACGAGAATGTATGAAAAATTCTGCTTTAAGAACAAAAAAGTAGATTTTTAAGAAATAAGAAATCACAACACTGTACATAATGTGACAAAGAACTTATAAGGTGGGCGCTAGATCAACCACAAGTCATTTTTTGTTCGTAAACTTTTGGCAAGTAATGTCCATGAGTTGAAACGTTCACCACATTCGCCCTACGACTTCTTACTTGCTCTACAATTTATCACTCTGGCACTTCTCTATACTGGCAAAACTTAAAATTAAAAGGATATTATTTTGATGATATTTTGATCATAAAAATAACTTTGATGCACGTTTTATTGGCGATCCTGCAACGTGAACTCAACAAGCATTCGAATCGTTATTAAATCTCTAAAAGTGTATTTAAGTTGGAGTGGCTAACTGAGAATAAAAATTAGAAAGGCCAACATTTTGTTCTATTTTTTTTATAGACCAAGTCATAAAAATTCATTATCACACTTTATACATGCTGAAAAAAATAGGAAATATTTATCACGAGATACCTAAAAACACAACAGAACACACACACAATATAGCTTGTTTTAGGTAAGACATCCCACTGCTTAGTTTTAATTTATTTTCTTGTTGAAACACAGCTTATAAGAAAAGATTAATTATAATGAACATCAAAAATGATTTTGCTTTCTAAAATGTTTTAGTAATTGCATTACGGTAAACTGTTTTAAATTTAGTGGGTGTGCTACAGAAACTTTTTTTAACTGAATTCCTTTTTTAAAAAAATTTGTCAGGCAAAAAGTTTTAATTCAAATTGATTTTAAGACTTCTTCATAAAAAAAAATTATGAAAACATAAAAAGCAAAACAAAACAGCAAAATAGAGGAAAATTAAATAACTATTTATTTGTCCATCTAAAAAAAACACATACACTTTTAGATTTTGGAAAGGAAAATATTTACAACTTTATTGTCAAATATATATGTATATCCTTTGAAAAAATTAATGTTACATTATTGCAAATAAATGAGTTGGATAAAACTGAAATAAAAATAAGCTCAAAATGTATGCACTTTAAACATATGTTAAATACAGGACTTATCAAAATGATTAAAGCAGTAAAAGCAACTATGAAAATGCATGCAGAAAATACATTCTCCACTATAGTACTGAAAAGCACATGTTTGCAATTCTACATACATTCTTAAAATCACAACAGTATAAATAAATGAAACAATTATTAAAGTACATTTTTATGCTACAGTATGTAAAGTAAAAATCTATTTCTGTTCAGTGACATTTCAATTAGACAACTTCAAAAATGTTTATCTCTCTGTTGCTATTAAATACTAATATTAACAATTTCAGACAACTTAAAAGGGAGAATGGAATGGAATCTGGGTGTATCGAAAAACGTAAACAATAAAACGAGAACTTTCATCAGCAATTTGGAAAAAATCCAATAAATCAACTTTTCTTTAACTTGCATCGCATCATAGATTTATAATGAGCTACTTGATGGCAAGCTACAAATGTCAGATTTAAAAAAAAACTTGAACAAGTTTAATATTCTCAAATTTCCATGCAACCTAAAATTTTAAAATCCAATTAGTTTTAATAAGCATCATTTTATTATTCTGTTTCACAATCTGTATTACAACAAATAAAGTTACATAATTTCATTTCATTTATAAATCCATTTTTATACCCCTCTAAACAACATTGCTAGTTTGACAACCTGAAATTTCTAACAATATTCTCCATAGAAAACTTCACATTTCTATAAAGACAAGTTATGACAATATTTTGCAAACATTGCAGGTTACAAAGAGCTGAGATTTTCCAATCTTTGCAAGCATCCCAAACCTTGTTCAAATTTTTTGTTTGAAATCTTTATTCTCTGAATTTGGATTCTGATGTATCAAAACATTTTGGAAATATAATCATATTTTTATCAACTGTAACAGATAAAAAGAATTTTTCACACACAATTGTTTCATTTTTTACCAAATTATCTAAAATTATTAATACTATGATTTAATTGTCAAAAATATGTTCAAATACACACACAAATTGATTCCTACACACCAAAAATATCACTTTCAGATTCAAAAATCTTTAATGTGTGTAATGTCACAGATCACAGGAAAAGAATAAGATAACAAAGAGTGGGTGGTTTCGACACAATACTGGAAATGTAATCTTGCATGCATTTTAGAAACTAAGCATTAAATCAAAATTTACTCCAATCATCTAGATACTTTTTTAACAAATAGCACAAAACTTTAAATTTTATGATGCAAACGATATATCTTTCAACAAAAAAGTGTTACAAAAAGAAATATTTTATATAATTTTCAGAAAAAATTATCAATATACTTAAGTAAGAATTTTAATTTTTTTGTAATAAACATAGCTTTAAAATTAGTTAAATGCTTTATTTTAGCTACATTCAATATAAAAAATTAAGTTATAATTTTAAAAAATTTTTAAGTTTCATAAATTATAAAAAAAAATGTAAGTTAATATAATAATTGGCACTTAAAAATTTAAGTCTGTTTACATAATATTCATAAAGATTTCAATCTTAAGTAAGAAAAAAGATTTATAATTTTAAATATTGAATATAAATTTAAGATGAACAAATATGGAGAAATACAAGATAGTAGCAATATATTCTAGAAAGAAATTTGATAAGTAATAAATACATGAATAATTTAAATCATTTTGAATTATAAACTATTTTATAAGATGTAAAAAAACATTTGATATATTTTACATTGGTAGTAAACAAAATTATATATATATAATCATTGTTTTGTGACCTATTATCAGAAAAACAAAGATAAAATAACAGCTGATAACATAAAAATAAAAAATCTACATTGTAATCCTTCAAATGCAATATATGATCCCCACATCAGACATAAGCAAAAAAAAAATGTTATTAAATAAAGATATTAAATTAATGTTGCCAACCACTCCATGTCCTTCTTAAATTTATTTTCCTAACACTTAATTTCTAATCCATTTATTTAAATATTGCTATTTTCAGTTTTTTTACAAAAAGAGAAAATTTAATTTGTTTTAATCTTATAGTTGGGATATTGTGAATTTTTTTAGATCGTATAATAAGAAAAAAACATGTCATTTTTTTTTTAAATAGATTTGAATGAAACATAAAAGTAAGCTCAGTTCAGAAGTTACAATCCACTGCAAAAACTCAAACTGACTTTAAAATATTTACATTATATTTTTGTATGTTTTAAAAAAAATAAAATTTGACTATACATAGTAAGATTTTAATTATTTACAGCAAGGGTGTCAAACTCAAAGGCTGACTTGGTTCAAGTAAACAAGGTTTAACTTGTGAGCCGCAAAAAAAAAATCAATATTCATAGAAGTGTAGATTTATTTGGAATAATGCATTATAATAAACATATATAAAAGAACAAAGAAAAATTTAATATTCACATCCTGTGAAGCTGGCATCTCTTTTCTGCAACTATCTTTTTTATTTCAGGAGAAATTTTGATATTTTATTAATTATTATGCCAATATACTGGCCAGGCCACAAAAGCTCATTGCAGGCCGCATGTGACCCGCAAGTTTGACACCTCTGATTTACAGGTTTAAACCTTTATTTATAATAGTTAGTGCAAACACTTAAATTTAAATTATTCTCCTGATAAACAATAATAGATGTTAATTCACTTTAAAAAAGTAACAGTACAACACAAACATATATAAATAAGTCATGATTAAGTGTACTTAAACAAAAACATCATTTGCAAACGTAACTTCTAGCATCTTAAATTTAATTCTAAAGAAACACATCAAATGAAATATTTCAATAAATCTTGCCTTTATATAATTTGCACTCATTGCAACAAATAGATCTTATATACAGCATAATTCTACATAGTTTATACCTACACTCACAATGAATGATAAGTTACAAAAAAAATATTAAAACAAGAAAAAAAATGAGCTAAAAGATATGTAATTTATGTGAAGCAATTTCAAAACGCAAAAGTAAATGCGAA
Organism: Trichonephila inaurata madagascariensis; assembly: GCA_019973955.1. NCBI lineage: Eukaryota > Metazoa > Arthropoda > Arachnida > Araneae > Nephilidae > Trichonephila > Trichonephila inaurata. Next base: position 354,938 of record BMAV01005629.1, on the reverse strand, counting down.
TAAAAATATAAATAAATGCAAATGCAAGCTTTATACAAATTATTAAATATAAATGTATCATTAATTTTTTATCACACACAGAAAAATACAACACATAAATTGGAAGGAAGCATAACAAAATGGCAGGTGAAAAAAAATAAGAAATATAGATCACAAACTTTGTGTTAAGTTTTCCTAATGGACATTGTTTGTCAATCAAAAGAAAATATTTAAACAAAAAAAAGTTCATGATAATTTAAATTTATACAAATTAAATTCATAAATTGTCAAAAACAATGAATTTTAATCAGGTTTGCAAAAAAATCTCTGATTTAAAACTGTGATCATTCTACAAATACCATCTACATTAACCCAAATTGTTTTTTCTTGAGATGACACCATAAAAAAAAATTTATGGAGTCATCTACAAGTTAATATAAAGTGGTAAAAAAGGGACATCTTTCAAAAAAGAAAGAAATTTCTGTAAATCTCTTTAAAAAATTATATTTCATATCAAATAAAAGTGTACCTTTTTATGGGAGAATATGCTTTTTAATTCTACTGTTCTTTTAAAAATGAAATATGTCTGTACTAGCATCTTTAGACTAACACCAGAGAATCTGTAACTTTAAGGCCACATGTAGCCCCTTGGATAGGCATTTTTTTTTTTTTAATTTTGATGTTTCATCTAATGGATAATATAAAAAATAAATTTAATGTATAAAAGATCACAGAATTCAACTTTACAATCAAAAGTGCACATATTAAAATACATTTCTTAGTTATCTGCTTTACAAAGAAAAAGATTTTACTTTTAAACAAAATTCTCCAATTTGATTTTTTAATAGCATTTTTATCATCAAAACCAAGTGAAATTTTTCCTTTTGAAAGAGCTAAAAAAAATTAAGTACTTTCCCATTAGTTACATATATATACTTTTATAATACTGTCACAGAAAGAAAATTAGGATAAAAAAATCTTTGCTATTTAGCATTGCTAAAAATGACACATTAAGCTGGTTTAGCAAAGCAGTCCTGTAGATCTGAGTTAGCATTGCATTAACTTTTTTATTCATCCATTAAACACTAACAACAAATTGATAAATGGATGACCAATTATTCATTAATTTCTTTCATGTTTGTAAGTGGACATTATTATACAAAATAAATTCTCATTACACTAAAAAGTTTTTACCACTGAACAAAATTGAGCCCTTTCATGAAACAAAATACTACTGTACTCCTCAATTGTGTCCTACATTTTCACACATTTAGAAAATACCCTGTACCAAATCTTACATGAATATTCCACGAGTGCATAAACTAAAGTCGCACTTTTTTTTAAAAAAAATTTCTGAGATACAAAACTGTTACTTTACTTTCAACAAGAAAAAATATCGTTAACTAGTTTTTAAATATGATTCATTGTTTATTGACATTACACTTGCAAGCAATCCAAGGGCCACTGGCAACAAATCTTGTAATTTTGAACCAGTGCCAATTTAAGCTAATTTTGGGCCCTGGGTGCAGAAGATCTACAGGCCTCCTTGATATTGATGGATCAAAATTTATAACCAGAAAATCTGGCTAAGTCCAGCTTATTCGGGCACCTGACCCCGGTGCCCAATGGATAAACCAGCACTGCTTTGAACCACAATCAAGTAACAAGGATAACTAAGATACCCCACACTCCCAACTGCAACATTATGCCAACATAAGGACTTTGATTCTCAACAGATTTAATGTTCATCAGCCCTGGTACAAAATAGGTCTTTAGCAGCATCAGAGTTGAAAGCAATTGAAGGTTAAATTCAAATATAACCAATGTATTTAAACAAATATAAGATGTACAGTGTACCAATAAAGTACAATTTTTTGTACCATACTTGTCAAATTTATTGTTAGAATTAAGCTAATGGAAAAGTACTAAATGTAAACAAAATTAAAAATACAAATATTCAATTGTTTTTGCAATCTAAATCTACAAAATTTTAACAATGATTCAAAAGTTAATGCTCCAAACCCGCTTTCATAATTAATGATTAGTCTTCTAATCATTTTACTTACATTATTTCCAAGAAAGCAAACAAATTTTGGATATCATTCTCGTTAAATCTATAAAATCTAAGTAATAAAAGAGAATTTATCAGTTAATAACAAATTTAAAATAAGTTACATATATATAAATCTCACTACGAAATATAATGCTGCAATAAAATTATCTAGTTAAAAAAAAGTCATTCATAACATCACATAAATTCTAACAAATCCATACAACCTTTTCAGTATATGAAGGAATTAAGATATATACAACACAATTAAGTAAAAAAAATGTTTAAGGTTTCATTTCTTCAAAGAAATAAAAGAGAATATTAATGAAAACCATTAAACCTTGATCTCAATGTAATGTAAACATAACACTGCTTCAATAACAAAAATGGAATTTTAATACATAATTATTTTTTGCATAAAATTAATTTTTTCAGCAATTAACAAAAATATTATAATTAGGATACTTTAAACAACCCATAACAAAGAGTGCACACTCTCTCACAAATATAAGTCAATAAAAATAAGCCAAGATGATTTTGATTAAAAAAATTACTTATATGCTAAGAAACAAATGAATTTTAGTTATCAGCTCACTAAAATAATATTCAATTTAAAATAAAGTACATTCATTATACGTGATAAAAAGAAAAGTTATGTTAGATAATTCTATGAATTATTTTTATTACTAAGCCTCCAAATATAAATTGACTGAAATCAATTAAAACAATTCTTAGTACAACAAAAATGTTTGTAAATCAATAACTTCAGATTTCTGAGTATGATTTAAAATAATTACCAACGCTACTTCTTTTAAAAATTACAATGCAACCTACACATATAAAAACGATTTATAAAACTTTTTGAGTACGATACTGAAAGGTAAAATCTTAATAAAATTAATTATAAAATTTAAAATAATTAAATTAAATTATGAATTAATACCTCAAATGATAAATATAAATTTTAATACATCTATATATGACAAATGATACAGTATTTACAATATGAAATATGTATTTTAAAGTTGTATTAAGACAATGAAGACAAATGTTGTTGAGTATCTGGATCTTCAGAAATCAATTCTACCTTTACCCACTCTCTGCCTTTCGATGATAATCGGATAGCATCTATGACAGCTTGAATATACTGACCATCTTCAAATGTTGCTGCCATAGCAACAGGTTCTTTTACCCAACTCTGAAGATCTTCCTGAGAAGCAAAAGCATCTTTTAATGCACCCACCATTTTTAACAATCCTTTCATGTATGGTTTTGGCAAAAGGGCATTAATATTATTTTGAGATGCATCGATGGCAGATGGAAGCATGCTATTGGTATGAGGTATTACAGAAGATTGCTTTAAGTCTTCAATATCCAGGTATAACACTTCTTCTTTTAAAGCAGTTAATTTTTGACCATAAAGATCACCACCTCTAACCACAACATGCCCTTCGCTTCCACAAAGTAATACCTCCTGGCTAAACTGGCCAGGTAGATGCTCGTTTAATGTAACTGTAGCACATCCCCCACCTTCCAGCTCCATTTGAAAGGAGCAGAAGTCATCACTAGTAATTTGTCGTATTCCCTTAAACTGGCAAGTTTTTGTGAATGTTCTCACCATACCATGAACACGTAAGGCTCGTTTTCCTGTTGTGTAAGTTATAATATCAATTATATGACTGCCCACATTTGTTAGAAGACCTCCTCCCATAAGTTCATCACAAGTCCAGTCATAACGGTCATGAAGCAAACTCCCACACTGGACCTGCACATCACAGATTGTCAAATCACCAATGTAACCATCACGAACAACTTTTTGCATCTGCACAAATGCTGGAAGAAAGCGCAATGTGTGAAATAATATAGATATTAGTGAGGGATAGTACTGTGCAGCATGTACCATCTTCAATACCTCACCCTGACAGAGGCCAGCTGGTCTGTCACATACAACATGTTTACCTATTCCCAGAGCTTTTACTGCTATCTGGGAATGAAGGTGGGGTGGACATATGATACATACCAAGTCAACATCTTTTCGAAGAAGAACTTCATCAACTTTGTCGGTTGCAAAAGGAATGTCAAGTTCAGCAGCGACTTTTTCAGCTGCTTCTTTCGTTCTTCCCCAGATAGCTTCAACTCTAAAATCCTTAGCACGTAGGCATGGAACGAGAACACGAATTATTTTGCCAGTGCCGAATACACCAACACCTCGTAACATATTAATGAACACAAATTATTGTTTTTATGGAATACATTTAACTATGTAATAAATTCAGGAATCTCACATTTCTCACAACCGACATTCTTTTCGATTTTTTTTGCTACATAAACAAAACAAACGCCATCTTGTGAAAACAAATCGCTGAAAGAAAAAAAAAACTTAATATTTATCTATTTTTTAAAAAGCAATGCATTCCTTCAAAAAAATAATTTTTATATTTCTAAAATTATAAGGAGCTAAAATTCTATATTTTTTTTAATTATTTGTTTTGTTTAAAGAAGCTCATATGTTTCTGACGTCATAGTAAAAATTGTTGTGTATGTGTCTCGTTACGATTGCAGATGTCAGATTTATGCCCATGAAATTTAATTTGGAAAGGAACTACGTCTGTCGTTTTGGATGCGTCTTTATGTCCCATCCAGGTAACAGTATGTTTTGGATCCATTTCACCCTAATTTTGAGGGAGAACACCCGGAAGTCTCTCACCCTATTTCCTCTACCACCAAACTCTCGAGAAGACTTTTGGCACTCCGAATATTTACAGTGCCAGGCTCCACTAATTTACAAACTTCCGTACCTTCTCCAGGATTTGAACTCGGTTCCTTGTCACAGCAGTCAGTGTCGCAAACTACTGTCACATCTGGATGGCTGATGCAAGTACAATTTGAAACATAAAAGGTTTTTTTTTTTCTTCAAGTCTTCTGATATTTGCTTTTTTCATCCTTAATCAACCAAGAGTCTAATCAAGGATTCTACTCTCCTTTAACCCCACCCAAAATAGTTTCGTTTATTTATTTATGTTACTAAAGAAATTAGAACAGGCCTTTGAAATTTTCCTTTTGATGCTATATAGGTTGTAACTTGAATCTAACAAATTATTTGTTCACTACTGATTATCTAAAATTCTAAAAGAAGTAATAGAATCAAAACAGAAAAAGAACAACTTTGGGCAACAGGAGTAAGACATACTTAAATTTGCACTTATTTAAGATTAGGCAGGGAACAAAATTCAGTCGATACAAATGGACTCGATTCACCTGACGTCACAGTCACATGATACAAGACGTAAACAAATAGCCATGTGCTTCATTCGACTGAGTATTATGGCGGCATTTTTCGATTTGCATCTCCTTCATATAACAAAACGAGAAATTCTGTAATGTATTAAATTTCCAACAGACATTTTGACTGAAATGTGAGTACTTTTTAATTATTTCATTTTGGATATTTTTTGTTTTTATCAAATACGCCGACGGTATTTTAAGTTTTAAAAAGAGTGTAATAATTTCTGAGCATTTCGAATTCGAAGAATTTTAATTTTGCAAACGTAAAGAAACACACAGATCAGGGTACCATTTCTGTGATCTATTCTGAATGCTCTGTAACTAATGAGTTATTATGCTGTTAGTCACCAACGTTTTTTTGTTTTTTTGTTGTCATTTTAAGATTATTTTTAATAATAACTATGAACAAGTTCTACTTTGTAAACAACAACATTGACCTGGAACCCAACAATACTTCGGGTGTAATGTTCAGTATCTTTGCAAAAATATCTTGTAAACTTTTTTGATTCATTTAGAGCAAGGGTGACACAATTGCTTGATTATCGCGGTTTTTGGCGACTAATAGAATATTTAAAATCAGAACTTCTATTATCATAACTGTATCGGTTTCTTTGATTTTTTGTTTCTTTATTGTTTATCAAATGAAAAGTAATGGCAATTATTTTGGAAATTTTTTAAATAATTGTGTTTGTTAAATATTATATTATTTAGAATATAATTAGATACACTGCATGTACTTATTTTTACATATAAAACTTCATTATACTAGATATTGTATTACATTTTTTCCCCTATTTAACTAAAGGAAAATAGTTATAAATATGTGAAAATTACTTATTTACATTTTGTTAATTTTTGGATAGTTTAAGATTAATCAGTGTTTAATTTCTGAATTGTATGCACTTATTACATCCTAATAGCTTATTTATAGTGAAAAGTATAGAAAAATACATAGAAAATGCATCTAAGTATTTTCATTTCTTTATATTCTTACTATACTGTTGGATTAGTGTATTTAATTGCCTAAGTGTTCGTCCACATCAAATCCAAATTCTTCCTTGTACTTAAAAAACTAATATTTGAAAAATTTTCATTATTTCAATTTTGTTTAATTTTATGCCAATAAAGATTAATTATGCTAATTAAGATTAGCAATAATTTGTTATAGTTATTTAATCAGTATACTGAATCTATATAACATGTATTGTATCTTATAAATAATATCATGTTTAGAAAAATAACAATATATGTATATTAATATCTTAATTTATATGATTTGTAGACCATGTCGAGCGATTATAAAGAATTGGAAACAATGTCAAAGGCTAGATATGATGAAAAATTAACATGCAATAGGAACAAACTTCCTTATCCATTTGTTCAGAGAGCAAACAAAACATGTATATAATAATAAAAAGTTGTTGTTTCCAATAACTTTTGGAGACATTTATAAGTATCTTATGGGAAAAGAATGTACAAATACAAGGGGGGGAAGAGGAATTAAAAAAATTTAGATGCATTGAATTATGTATTGAGTTGGAANATCTGATTCATTAAAAAAATCAAACAGGTAATCAGATGCGTAGCTACCGCCGTATCAATGATAAGGGGCCCCCAAGCTACAGGGACCTCGTGCATATGAAATTATAGTACCACTAACAGAGCTTTCATTTATAAAAAAGGGCCCCGAAGGAGTTTTGATACGGGGCCTATTTAGAACTAACTACGTCAGTGCAGGTAATGTATGAATATTTTCAAATTCCAAAAATATGAGAATTGAGGAAAACGTAATATTACTGTTAAAAATCTGAGTTCTTAACTACAGTTCCAAAAAAAAGGAATTCTTCACATACTAAAAATTCCGGATGTTTTCTATTTTCATGCAATAAAATCCCTAATCCCAATTAAAAATTTCGAGTTATTCAGAACAATTAGTTGTAAAACTGCGATCAGATATCGAAGAGTTTCAAAGGAAAATATTCTATTTTATAATAATCAGTATGAGTACAATAAAACTTCCAGGAAGGCAAAGGATAATTTCCTAAAGAGAATAGTGCATGACATATTGGATCTAACTCTTGACAAGGCATACATGGATGTGTGAGATCATTATCTTATATCCATCTTACATAGTTTAGACAAACATAATGCTCACCCATTAGCATTCACATTAGTGTTGATCCTGGGGTTTGAAAAAGCTATGAAGACCCTCTTAAACTTGACCTGAGAACTTCGGTACGTACAGACGCATTCTTTCAGTTTAAGTATTAAAAAAAGTATTCATGCCCGCTACAGAAAGAATATTAGAAAAAGTCATTGAAATTTAGGATCGCACAAATGAGATTTAAATGATGCTTGAAATGAAAGGGATTTGGGGCATTTCGGTCTCAATATCCGAAACTAATTGTTGGCAACGGAAATTTGTGATCCCCAAAAATGTGTTGCACAGTTGTTGAAAATCGACTGATCCAATCGGCATGTCGAATTTCTCGTGGTTAATATTTGTTTCGGCACCTGTTTCAAACGTGAAAATTTTGAATCAGAACTTTAAAATATTAAACGGTTTTAATCGTTTCAGAAGCCCAAACCTCGAAAGAATTAAACAGAAGGTACAAAAAAGATCATTAATGTGGCAGAATCAAAGGAAAATGAAAGAAAATTGATTTTCCAGTTGTGTGTGAACCAAAGTTCTGGTTCCTCCTTCCAAAAAGTAGGAACTTTAAATGCAATCACTTACAGTTGAAACTCACTCTTAATTCTCAATTGGCAAGTTCTCTAAAGGAAATGATTAACACTTAGTGGTTCGTTGAGTACGCCCGATCAGGGTCGGACAATCTTGACCCCTGCCCGGGGCGGCAAATTTTAAGGGAAACATTTGGATCAAATTTGAAATATATATATATATATATATATTGTTACAAAAAATTTAATATATTTTCTGAAATGTTATTGGGTGTGAATTTGGAATTTTTTTTTATTTTGTACTCTATGTTTAATGAGTTTTCTTTTATGTTGAAACTTGAAGGGTTTGAGGCGCGAGTATATGTTAAAGCATAAAATTTAATATGTTCACACATCTCTAACTAGTAACTTTCTCCCCATCCCGGAGTGATGTCACAACTGAGAGACATTCCTTTCACCCTTACGACATACGGTTTCAGCTATCCAAAAGGAAAATAAGAGGTTTGGGTAGATAGAGAACCACACACAGGAGATGCTTTATTTTAGTCATGTGAGTGTAGTTATTATAAATTAAAGCAAACGCTTGTGATCCCCACCATTAGTAGACTATTTTTTGAAGAAATTGGACTGCTTTAATAGACGATTCTTTCTTTTTCATTTCATTCATTCGAAATTAATAACAAGTAATTACGTCCTTAATGACAAATTATTTTGAATTTTTTGACTTATTATATATATATATACGAAGGAGGAAGGCTCGTTCTGGGTACCTTCCGTTCCAAACGCGAGTACTTAACCAATCACGCCAAAACGATCGTCTTCGCGTGATGTTGGTACTAGTTCATATAGATATCTCATCGCCACATACTTCCCTGCCAGTGTTTCGGCGAATAGGCGAACAAACGATACCATATTTGTGGCAAGCATGTAAGCAGTTGCGTCATTCGTGCGAGACGGCTTGAGAATTGCGTCATTTGTGTGAGACGACTTTGAGAAGTAACGGCTTATTTGCGTCAATGTTTGACGGCTTGGTTGTTGTTGCGGTGGATAGAGGGCGCCACGACTGGAGCGCGTGAAGGGTGCGGTTCCTTTGCACGGCCAGGGTCACCAATGAAGGAGGAAGGCTCGTTCTGGGTACCTTCCGTTCCAAACGC
>BMAV01005629.1:324391-345135 GCA_019973955.1 Trichonephila inaurata madagascariensis | reverse complement strand
TTTCATTGGTTTTAATTTTATTTTCGCGGAACCCTATTTTTTTTTCTTAATAAAAGTAGCCTAAGTTATTTCTTATAACATTAGCTATCTGCCAGTGAAAGTTTCGTCAAAATTGGTCCAGCCGTTTCAGAGATTAGCCGGAACAAACAGATAGACAGACAAAAAATTTTAAAATTTATTTTTTCATATAAGTATCTTATATACTTTTAAATGCATTTAGTAAAAAGCTGTTAATTTCTCTCTCTCTCAAATTACAAACACACACTTCATTTTTATTTATATGTATATATACATATATATATATACAGAGAGAGAGAGAGAAGGGCGGCATTTTCCATTTTTGTCTGGAGCGGCAGAACTGCTAGAGCCAGCTCTGGCCCGATTCATCAGTTGTCAGTGATCAGGAATGAAAAATAAGATACGATGTCCTAACGCCAGGGGCGTAGCTATCGCCATATCAGTGTTACGGAGCTCCCAATATGTGCACGCAAAAAATCGTAAAATGTTATCCATAGTCCCATTAACAGAGCTCCCATTTCCAAAAAAGGACTGCCAATTTTTATATAAGGTCCATTCAGAACTAGCAACACTAGTGCCTAAAATGTATTTATTTTAACAATAATTGGTATGAAGATTAAAATATCAACATGCACGCTTTATTTGAAAACAGTGAAATACGAAGCTCAGCTTTTCTCTCTCAATAGCCATTACCTTCAGTTCAGCTTTTCTATGAAGCTCCAGCGTTATCATCATCATCACAGCACTGACAACCAAAATGATTATTTCAGAACAAGTACAAATGGTAAACATTACCATACGTCAGGATTTATTGTGTCACTTGAAGGCAAAAACTCGACAACTAAAGCACTTTGTTTATCCCAAAACAGTTTGGCTTATTACCTCTTCCAATTAGAAAAGTCAAAACCACCTAAGCCTTTAATTTTGAGCAATTCATTCAGCTTTTTTTTTTAAAACCGCCCTAAGCAAAATTTTCAAGAATTTAAATTGTACGCGATAGCTCAATTCATAATCATAGAATCAGAAAATGAAGAAACGAGGACTATATAATTCGCTAAAAAATATGGCTTTTATTCATTTCTCAAAAAAATAAGTATCCTTGCTGACTTGGAGCATCCTTTCCCGTGAGAATCACAATTAGCTCTACTCGAGATCTGGGGGTCAGAGATTTGGTGTTGTGTTACAGAGGCAAAATAGACGTTCTGTCACACATCCATAGAGAATATATTTTTTAATTTGTTACACGGTAAATAGTTTCAAAAAATTTTCTCAACTTTCTGTGCCAGATTAGAATTAAGGTTGGACAGTACTCCACTTCATTCTTCATGTTTGTACAGTAATCTTTAAATGCTCTAATCCCCTTTCTCGATCTTTCAACGCTCATGGTGCTGTGTCTATAAACTCACTTATCAAACTATGATATTTAGAAGGCTGCACATTTCATGCACTTAAAAAAGGAATGACTGTGGGCATTTCATAATTGGCAATTTTAACTGCCGGGGAAACTTAAAAAGTATTTAAAATGTCGTTGTTACTAATGCCACCTGATCGGCAAAGGCCAGATCGAGGCCCACGAAATTCATCATGGTAAAGGGCTAAGTGACGCCTATCGTTATCTGTAGCTTTGAGTACCATACAGGTGACAGTACGATTTGGCTTGTTTCCACCCCAATTTTGAGGGAGAACACCCTAGGGATTAAAAATGCTAATGAAGTGATTGCTACCGTTTTGACGTCTATAACTAGTCGATGGACAAAAACACTTTGTGAGCATGCTCGGAAAGGAGACTACAACTAAGTAATTACCTTATAAAATGGTGCTTTACAAATATAAAAAAAGATAAATGGCAGGAGATTGACATGTTCGTTTATGAAGTGGATGAAAATTGAGTTTTCTCAATTCTCTTCACCGTCAAATTGAATTTACATTTATTTGTTCTTTCGCATATTGGAAGATATCACTTTTCATTACTTTATAAACTTTACAAAGATTTGGTAAACATGTCATGCAAAAAGGAACTCGCATTACAAGAGAGTGAAAGAAAAAAAATAATAGTGCAAAAAATTAACAAAAAGAAGAAAATAAAAATCTTTGTGTGTGATCTCCAGTTACTATATACTCGAAATATAAAAGTAAAATTCCAAGATAGGAAAATATTTCAACTGTCATTTACTGGAAATAGGAAGATACTATTTTTAACTAATTGTGTCACTTGTTCAATGTTTTTGAGTGGCTTAAAGTAAAGAGAGAAGCTATGACCAACACAACTTCAATTGTAAAAGAATACTCTGTGAGGCGCTGCCTTCCTCTTAGAGCGAAATATTGTTAGGGATTACCCGAGCACTTAATCCTCTCTCTCTCTCTCTCTCTGTCTGTAGGGTTCCAATCTATATTCATGACATTTAATATGGATGTAAAAATTGTTTCATTCCCCAGTGTTAATTCCTAAAAATAGAGTCAAAAAATTTAACCTTTATATTTATCAAAAAATTTTTAATTGAAAGAATTACACTTAAGTTTAATTTTTAAAAGCATTATAAAAAAAAAAATGTTTGGGACAAAGAAGTGACTAATAAATCAATATTTAATGTTTTTGTAGAAGATAAAGCACAATGACATTTATTAATTTAAAAGAATTCTATTTAAAGCTCCACATCCCTCACAACTCAATCAAGAATATCTCAGTTCTTTTTTACAATCTTATTCATATTTAACAGATTTTGAAATTCATCTAAATTTATGAATTTAAAATCCCCCCCTCCAAACTTGAAAATTTATATATGCATAAAAACACATTTTCATAGTTAATAATAACATATTTAAAGGTGCACAATTAGCTAAAAAACATTTTTTTTTAATTAATGTACAATCACTCCAAAAATATACAAAAAAATGTAAATAAATTTTAATGTTCAAAGAAATATATTTATATATGTATCAATATATTAATTTGTACACTCTGATGACAAATTCCAAATATATACAAACATAATTTATCTTTAAAAAAATACATACATGTATATATTTGAGCCTGAAGGACCCTATGGACAGGATATAATGCGAGATCAAGGCAAGATATAATCACATTTCTACTATGATTTATATAAAATGATGGTTGCACAGAGTTCACTGATGAGTCTGTAAATGCTTTGTAAATTGATTCTTTTTCTTGAAGTCTTTATTGCATGTTTCACAATGATAAATAACTTTTGATTTTTCTTTATGTGTTTTTGAATGTTTATTCAAAAGAGCGGCACTTTTAAAAACTTTGTTACAAACAGTACATTCATGAACAGATTCAGAAGTAACTTGATTAAGGCTAGAATTAATATCAGCAAAACTAACAACATTGGAGTTACCAATCAATATTTCCTGTGCACCTATTTTATTAGTATCCAATAAATCTGAATCTTTATGAATACTACCATCTAGTGTAAGAATTTGGGAGTCAAATAAACCTGGATTATGAAACAGTTCGTCGGTACCATTTTTCGATAAGGACGTTTCTGGTATAATTAAAGTGACATTCTCTGTAGGTTGAAGTTCTGTTTGCTGCTGAGGATTAATCGTAAAACCTAGCTGATGAATTATCATATTTGGATTAATTGTAAAAGTCCCAGAATTTGTAGGTATAGTAGAAGCAGTATTATCAACATTTAGAATTTGTGTAGTTTGATTAGTATCAGCAATAGTTTTATTACTTAATTGATCAGTAAGGCTTGGATTGATTGTTATATTAAAATTAAAATGTTGTTGCAGCTGCTGCAACAAAGAAGCATCAATTTGTATAGGCTTTGACATCAATGATGAATCCATAGTAGTAAGCTGTATACCAGGATTGATTAGATTTGGTTGCAATTGGATACTAGCTTGATTACCATTAGAAAGCTGAATGGATGGTTGAACCATATTAACTACTTCTTCAGAAAGAGAAACAACAGGTAGAGATTCAAGTTCCTGGACTGGATCATTTTCAACCTCAAAAGATTGTGTATCCAATATTCGATTTTTCTTCTTGCGACCAGAGCCTTCTCTGAAATGTGAAGCCACATGACTCTTTCGATGACCAGATGTTCTGAAACAAAGCTCGCAGTGTGGACATTTAAAAGGCCTAGAACCTGAAAAAATAAAAATTATCAATACTGCATTTTTAAAAAACTTTTAAATGCTACACTATAACTGAAAGCTAACTCAAACTATACATTCATGAAAACTGAATTAAAACTCAAACATAAAAACTACGAGGGAAAAAAATTATAGTATTTATAACACATAACATGTCCCGTAAATAGAACATCGATGAACAGCATTTAGTTTTTCCCATGGTTTTAAAAAATATGATTAACAATATTTAAATTCAAAACTCAATTTTTATACACAGTATTTAAAAAGTAGAGAGCGAACATCTGAATGTTACTCAAAAAGAAAACAGTTAAGCAAAAAAAAATTCTTTTTTTCTTCTTGAAGGGGAGTGAGTTTTAAAAAAATATTTTGGTTTTAGTAACAAGCTCGTGAGAATAATTGGATACTTTAGTTACAAAAGCATTATCTTAATGGCATATGTGCACTTGTTCTGTATTGAAATTTAAATAGTTTGAAGATCCTTCAGGGAATGCATGAGAGTAAAAAAAAAAAAAACTAAAGTTTTAACATTCAGAAAATTTTCTCCATTATACTACATTCAGCAATCAAAGTAACTCTTGTGTTAAATAATAAACTTTTTTTATACCTTATTTTCTATTGATAAAATCATCAGGTTTAATTTTATTATTTTACAGAAAGCCCTTACTGAATTTTGAATAATAAATTTTAAAAAAACTGAATTTATAATTTTTTTTTCATCATGTTGATTTTTATTTTAGCAACATTACTTCAATGATAAAAATTATAAACCATATTTTCTTGTATAATAGTGTTTAGAGAAATATGAATAAAATTGTATGATTCACAAAATTTTAAAATTGATATTCTATTTACAGAACATTAGCATGGAAAAAATTAAATTAAGTACTGAAGTATTCAAATAATTTATGTATTAATTTAATTTAATTTATTTCATTTACAAAACTTTTTAAAACACATTTCAAATAAAAAGACATTTCAAACATTAAACTGAGTACTTAGCACAACATATGATATACACACTATAAAACAATAAAACATTTAGCTTATTTTATCTGAACTTCATAGTCTAAAGCACTTTTATTAAAACAATAGAAATGGAATATTCATTTTCCCACTCTCTCTCTCTCTTCAATATTATTTATTACGAAAACTTAACATTTTTTTATAATAAAGGATTTTACAAAATGCTAACAAAGAACAAAAAAAAAAAAAAAAAAAGATTTAATTTCAAGAAGTTAAAAAAAAAAATACTATCTAAATATATTTATTTATCACTAGTAACATCTCACTCTCAACTCTGTGGAGCCCTTGAATTGATACAAATAATAATATTCTAGATCAGGAGTGGCCAACATGTTAATTGCAAAGTTAATTTTTAGATCGGACACTGAATAGACTGCATGACAAAAAAAAAAAAAAAAAAAACTTTTTTGCAATGCCTATAACAACAAGTCTATTACAACACATTTTTTTTTTAGAGGAAAGGTTGGTCTACTATACAAAAAAATTAACCACTTAGGTCAAGATGATTTGACACTTTTAAAACGCATACTGACACAAAACTCTCTTTTGACTTTTAGAGCCGTAGCAAAAAGGACTGTTTACCTGTATGCAATCTCATATGCACTTTGAGACTGCCTCTTGTAGCAAAAAGTGAACAGCAAACATGGCATGAGAAGTTTTTTTCTCCAGTATGGGTTTTCTGATGACTATCCAAAGTAGATTTCACTGTGAAAGCTTTTCCACAGCTTTCACATTTATAAGGCTTTTCACCAGTGTGGATTCTCAGATGACGAATAAGATCACTTGGTTTCTTAAAACTTTTACAGCAATGAGGACAACGATGGGCATGTTTGGGCAAATATTCCCTTTTATCCTGTGACAATGAAAAATAAATATAATTATCATTACCAGATTGAAATTTTTAAAAAATAAATAAATAAAATTCAAATGTTGCTTCTAAACTTTCACACAATTTTAAAATGAAATTAAAAATTTAAAAATAGTAAACAAACATTAAATTTTCAATAACTTTATATGAGAAATAATACAAATTAATAGTGGGAAAAAACCCCTAAATGATTATATAAAATATATCTTAAGTCAAATATGTTTTACTAAATTTATAGTTTATAATTTATGTAATCTTTATAAATACACAATTTTAAAAAATGGAATAATGTGATATGTGCTCCAAGTAAATAATTAATGTATAATATATTACAAATTAGTATTAAATGAAAATTAATTAATATACTAACTTTTTCTTTTTCAGTTACACTCTGCAGGATCATTGTATCTGTTAAATGGGCAACACTCAAAGAATCTTCAACACTTCCTTCAGGAATTTGAATTATTGTTTCTTGTTCAGGTACAGTTATCACAGTTTCTAATTTAAAAAAAAATTTTAGATTCATATAATAAAAATAATAGAATAAATAATTAATTTAATATTGCTTAAAAGAAACAAATGATATTTATGGTTTCGTATACTTAAAAATCGAAAACAAGATATAAAATATTCTATATGCATGTCACATTAATGTATGCAATGGTTAAGATTTCCATTTTAAAAAAATTATGAATTATAATATACCAGTATGCCAATATTTCAAGATCAAATAGTCATTTGAAATCTTTTATAAAAATAATCAAAGGACCAAGAGTGTAAGTAAATAATTTTCAAACGAATTATAATTCAAGAGGCTAAAAATAAATAATTGTTTCCAATATATTATCAAAAATTTCATTATTAAACAAAAATTTTGATAAAATAATCTTCCTCTCTATCTGAATATTATTAACCAGACTTCCTTTGAAAATACTGACAGAAAATTTCAACATTTAAATATTACAAACAATAAATAATAGAAAACCAATTTTTCCTCATAAAACAAGCACGAAATATGAATAGTATGGTAAGCTGCTAGATCCTCCTTATATCGACATACATCCCAACCAGAGTGGTGTCAAAAATCACTGGATTTTAACATTTAATGTACAAGTTAAATGAATTGATAATTGAATTTTTAACCATTTCAGTATCCTGTGTATGAATTTTACAGTTTTAATTCAATAAAAACAATTCAAGCAACAATCCTGATGCTTTACTGTTCTTGCAAAAAAAGGATGTGAATATATAACTTTATTATTACTTAACATTTATAATTATATTAATAATGTTTTATAGTCAAATTATAGGGGGAGGGGTTAGTTAATACATATACATTAAAAATTTAAGAGGATTTTTCATGCACATATCAAATAAATAAATGATGATATATACTAACCCCTAATAGAACTCTCAGTAATAAAAAAAATACATTCTACTTCCTAACAAGAGATATTTCGTGACATTTGTCTATTTTTGTTTTACTTCTAAACATGACTTGTATCCAAAAAAGGAGGGAGAGGGGCTTTTTTATTACTTCAAGTCTCTCTTGGCATTTGTGTTTGAATGTATTCTCATGAATACTTATGAATTGGTTCAAGTAAAAAAGGAAGCCTTTTATTTATAAAAATAATATATATATTTAATGAAACACATGACTAAAAAGTATCCACTCTAAAGAAACAAGGTTAGGATTGTACAGTATTACTACTCTTATAATAGAAAAATATTTAAAACATACAAGTATAAAACTAGATTTCAAGGAAAAATGTACATTATGATTTTCATATTATTTAGATCTAAAAGCAAAGGAATCTAAAGGAAAAAAGTAAAGATTTCAAGAACTTATTTAGTTTTACATGTATACACTCTTATACAATGTAGTAAGTTATTGTACTTAACAACATCCATGATGGTTGGTGGCAATTTCTGCAAACCTTGTAAAGTAAAATTTATTTTTCTTTAGTCAAGAAAATTTATAACAACAAAATAAACTATAACGGCAATGTAAAAAAATAATAAATAAATAAAATTGGTATATTGTAACACAATAAGACAATATTGATGACAAAAGCTCACCTTCTTGTAGAACATTTGCATGTTTTTCTTTTAAATGACTCTTATATTGTTCTTTTGTAGAATATCTATCGGAACAGTATGCACAATGAAATGGTAGATTGATATCATGAATATTCATATGACGTGCAAGTCCTCTTTTTGCAGTGAAGGTAGCAGTGCAGATGTTACATTCAAACATTTTTTCTTTTAGATGCTTTTCATTCCTATGTTGTGCTAATGATTTTGCTTGGGTAAACATCTCACCACACAACTCGCACCTAAAAGGCTTTTCACCTGTGTGGGTGAGGATATGTTGATTCAAGTAACTTGACTTTTTGAAATTCTTGTTACATTCAAGACACCTGGTAAAGAGGAGGGTAAAAATATATAATATGCAAATATTATCAAATTAACAAATAACTTATCTAGCATGCAATTTAAAAAAAAAAATTAAGCAAATATGAATAATTTTATTACATATTTATATAAACTTAAGGAGTAGTATGATTTTTATTTATGTTTTAAATAATTTGTTATTTCAATATATATTATCATGAGAACATTCAAAACAAATTCTAATTGAAGTGATACAATAAAGTAGGTGCAAGATATTTAATAAAATAACTGTCATATTGTTGTATGTTCATTTCACTTTATTATCATTAGATTGTCAATGAATTTTATACAACAACAGGCATGTTGAATATTTATTTTCTTTATAAATCTTATACGATTATAAGCTCTAAATTGCTATGCATGACATTATAGCCGTCAGGATTAATTAATTTAGTTGTTCTTTTAAGAGAAAGATTACATAAATTATTGATCAACGCAATGACAATGCAAAGAAAGAATTTAAGTTATGAAAAATGAACATGAATCTCTGATAAGGTGATGTTCTGAAGATACTGAAAGGTGAAATGTAACAATGTTTAAAGAACTTTTAGCATTGGAAAACCTCTTCATTAAAAAATGCTTATAATTTATCAATCTGTTAAGGAAGAATCTTGGCAGTTTACATTTGAGGAACTACTTTAATATGCATGGGTTTCAGTTCATTTTAAAATAATTATTTCTGCATCGGACATTTTTCAGAACTTTTAATAATAACTCAACTTGCAACATATTATATTATTCACTATGTTGTTTCTCCCCTTAAATCTTAACCCCATCATTTTTTAACATTATAAAACCATTCAAACTTTATAGAATTAAAAGCAGACAATTAAGGAAAAGTGTAATTACGTGTAATTTTTCCTCATTTTTCTCTTTTTTCTAATAGGATTCACATTCTTTTTCTCAGTTGTTTCTATTGCATATTCTACATCCTGAGCAACTGTTGAAGCATCTGGTTGAATAATTGTTTCTGACAATGCTGAATTAGCAGAGACAAAATCATCACTAGTAGCATCAGGCTGTAATAAGTATTAAACACAACATTAAAATTAATGAAATCATGGCAGTAATTTAAAAAAAAAAAGTCAAATTTAATTACTGTGAATCACAAATAAGCACAACACACATATTCAATACAAATATAAAATATGCACATAAAAAGAATAATGAATAGTAAGTAGTTTATTAACAGAATGAACATATGATAGAAATATATTAATTAACATGAATAAACATAAAAAGGTAAAAGGTTGTAAATGAAAATATGTATACACGGTGGTTATTAAAGTTATCTCTTTTTTAGACTGACATAGATTCTAATTCTGTTTTTCTGGTTGATGACTGTCAATGAAACTTGATATATACATTATATGGACCATGAGTAAAAGAAATTTGAAATAAAAAAAATAACAGTTGAAATTTCAATCAACAGATGTGGTTTTTATGTAGAGAAAAGAAGTGATGCAAATTTGGTACAGTTTAAAAGGCCAATAATCACTGCCATAAATTTTGTTCCATGTCATTATAGAAAGGAAAAAATAAGCAATACAGATAAAGTGGGGTTTTTTTTTTTTATCAGAATGACAGTAATTTGTAATCTACACAAAAAGAAGATCCAAGCTTGGAAGGCTTATAAAAAAGGCATTTGTCTAAGCAGGCTTTGAAAGAGATGATTACTAAATTCAAAAAGACCAAGGATTTGGATGTACATGTAAGAGGATGGAAACGACTTTTAAGTGGACAAGAAAGCATCAATGTATTTCCAATTATTCTTTGAAAATTGTTCAAATGGTGATATGTGTGCGCTTTGTCTTTCCCTTAATCCCTAATACGAAAGGTTGTTTAAGGCTATCTTCGGTAAAAGTACGAGAGCTTGAACTAAATGTGAAGCACATTTTCAGGCAGAAAAAATGCCTCCATTTCTATGGAAATTTGCAATATTATAACTCATACCTCTGTTAACAATATAGTGTTTTTAAAAATGCCAAAATATTCCATGAATACTTTCTTTTTTGTTATAATACGTGAAGGCATAGCCCCTTTAACATTACAGTATAGAAGAAAAAGCGCAAAACACATTTTATACCAGAAAAAATGAATAACCTCTGTTAAAAACGGGAAATATAATAAAAAATTCTGCTCTTAAAATGATAGTGAAGCCAGAATATCATATTAATGTTTCATTTCTTTTATATCTGAAAAAATGTTCCAAATTCTGGTCCTGTTCTTTAACATTAACCGAAGACAGCCATACATGCATTGTAAATTGGTATCCATACAATACCAACCTTGTGCAAAAGCTGAACTCTAGAATTTTTTGTGACCAAAATATCTATTAACAATACATAACTTTGATACAAATTGAGGTCAGATGAAGTACATTTTATCCAAGACAAAATAATGAATGCTTGTATATGGGGTGCTGCAAGTCCAAATATTCTGCCTGAACACTCTGCAATCTGATTTAATTAGTGTATGGTGTAGTTTACTGCTAATCTTATTCTTGGTCTGTTTTTCTTTGAAGAGACCACTCCTTATGGCCTTCAAAAGTGTTCCATTCTGGGCATACTTTACTGCAATTTTCTTCATTAGGAAATTATTCCGACCCTAAAGAAACAAGAGTATTTAGAGACATGCCACCTCTCCTCATTTGACCAGTGATGGCATTGCTTTATCCCTACTTTTTAGATTATTGGATAAGTCCTAAAATTTTTTTTGGCTGTCTGGTCTCATTCTCTGGATTTGAATCCCTGTAACTTCTAGTAGTGGGGAATTCTTAAAGATTGTATCTATGAAGGAAGCATATGAAAGCAAAAGCAACCATAACAATTGTGTATCTGCAAGTGATTAAGAAACTGTTCATTACTGTTGAACACACTACAACACGTTTTGAACATGAGCTTGATGCAAATACAGCATACCTCAAACATATATTTTGATTAAGTCCAATTTGTGTTTTTTTGTTCTTCATAGACCCCTTTCTTATCTGATGAAGAAATCTGAATGATTACCTTTTTCATGGCAGATTTCTTTTCCTCCAATGATCCATATAATGTATATACTAAATTTCATCCACAATCATCTACCAGAACTGACTCTATGTAAGTTTAAATAACAGCCTAATAATTGTAAATAATAACTGCCAGTTTAACAATTTTAACTACCTGTTTTCCTGAAAATTAGAGCAATAGAATTTTAAAATATTTGAAGCAAAAATTAGTACAGAAAATATTTTAAAATATGTGTCAGGATTACAAGCATTTATAGAATTTTAATACTGGAAAAGTAAAATGCAAATTCATAGATAAAAAAGAAAGAAGGAAAAACAAATGCACAAAAAATGGAAAGATTTTTCAGATATAATATAAGGCTGTTTTTCCTCCTTCACTACTTTGTATGATTTTTAAGGAACCCAAGATCACAATAGCAGAAGCTTTTTTTTTTAAAAAAGAATGTACAAAAATTTTGTATTAATAATTTTTTTAAAATTTAAATATATAAAAAATTACATGTTGGCAAAAAAAATTATAAATTTACTTTCATATCTTCTTTGTTCTTCTAAAAAAAAACAATCTTACTATCTCATAAATAATAAAAAATTAAATCATTACACTCATAGATAAATATACAAAGAAGAATACAGATATATGAGCAAAATATTAATATATTGTAAGCACATAAATGGAATCAATCAAGTATATGGTAAAATCAGGAACATCTGATTACACTGCCAAAAATAAGTAATAATTCATACAAATTAAGGAGTAGTATATATAAAAAATAATACTTATCAAAATATATGAAAATTAATAGAGCTACCTTCATTTAATGTCATCGGACAAATGGTTGATAACAGAAGTATCTGCAAGCAGAAACTGAGCAGCTAAATTCTGAGAGAGCCCTTTTATTAGATGTAAGCATAAAACATGATTTGCATAAGGAATTATAATAGTGTCATAGAAATAGGCCAAAAAATTACTTCTACGTTGCAAGATGGTGAAATGCGAGTTTCAGTATTTTAGAGACTATGAAGTGCATTTTCATAAACAGATTCAACTTCTAGAAGATATGGTCAAAGAAGATCTAAAACTACAAATACAATAGATGAATTTTATTTGTAGCTAACTGCAAGGATTCAAAGAGCCATAACATTAAACCATCTCGGCTGCATACCCCTTTCATGCTGCACCTAATGAAAAACTGAAATTAGATTAATTGTGTGGGGAGGGCTTCACAAAAGAGGGTCTAATGCAAGATGTTCAGCATTAGGTGCGCTCCTCCTCATATTATGCCACAAAAATTAAATGTTTAAATGGATTACACACATGTCAATTAGGATGCAAGTCTATTCACTTTACTGTTGAATTTAGATTTGTTTGCAAATTAATTCAAGAAGACTGCTGATATGACAGGCAGGGACATATTAAGGCATGGGCCAACTGGGTCCGGATTCAGGGCCTCACCTCAAAGGAGTCCTTGTCTTATTCTCAACTCAGTTTTAATAAGATCATGATTTGAATAACTTCAATGGTCAAATTCTATTTTTTGGTTGTATTATCCAAAAAAACTGGGAATTTCAGACAATATGTCAACCGGCTATATGTGATGACTGTGGTTCATGTATAGACATACCACCATCCATTCTCATTATCATTCAGTTGAAAGGCGGCAATCGGTCGAGTCGGTCTGTGTAATTGTAAGTCATATACATTTATTTGCTTTGGGTTATTGTTTGTAAGAGTATTTGACAACATATGCTAACAGGAGTCAACTATTATCTCAATTGTATCCATGAAAGATAGATTTGGCAAGTGCAGTGTCTCCAGCCCCTTCAGTTGTCTGTACTAAGAAGAATAACATCCTAAGTATCATTCTTGATCTAATTCTTCATCTTTATGCAAGTGCAATGGATGTTTGCTTTATTTTACAAGATGATAAATGTGTATCACAGAGTTCATTTGATAGAGAATTACTTTTATGATTAAACTACTCTGCATATGGGTTGGACAGTACATTAAACAGACTTGAACCCAAGTGAGCATGTTTGGGATGCTCATTTGGAAAACATTATAGCATTTAAACCAACCCTGCAGTTCTTTAAGGTCTTCACAAAGCAATGGTTTTAAATTCCAACTGAATAAATAAACACCATCATTTTGAATTTGGAACATTGTCATATCTGTATAGTTATTAGAGTTAATCACCTTTTTATATTGAAGCTAATCCCATAAAAAAACTCAAATACTTTGTTTATTGTGTTCACATTTCAAGACTTTTTTCTGTACATAATTTGTGGAGCACTGTTTAATTAATGTTCTTGCTAAAATTCATGAAATTTCAATACACATCAAAATTTTACAATCACACCTTTCTTAATTATCCTTAAATTTTGGAAAACCAGCAAAATTTTTAAAAAAAATTATGTCATTTTATGATCAGGCAATAAATATAAAATAAGCTTAAATCAATAAAACAAATAAGTAGATCTTTTAAAAAGAATTCTACAAATACATTTACCTGTAGTGTAAGATGATTTCCAGGAAAGTCAGAGTCAGTAAGAGAAAACAAATTATTTTGAGATGAATCAAACTCTTGTGTTTGGGTTACAATCTCAGCTTGCTCCATCTCTCCAGTCTGGGTATTAAATACATCTTGACTCAAATGTTGTGGTAGCTGAGTTAGAACTACCTACAAACCAAATTAAAAGCATTTCATCAGTTTTACAGATGTGTTCAATCAATTTTCATATTTGGTAATATTTTATTAACATTGATAATTACATTCAATTTTGAAAAATTAAACTAATTTTGAAAAGGGAGAACTACACAGAAAAAATAAATAAAATGATACAAAAAACAATATTTTAAAATTAAAACAATATATATTTGTTCCATAGAAAAATAAACATTAAATAATAAAAACAACTATATTTCAAATTCAACAGTGATTATCTAACAGAAAATTACAGAATTATATATGAAATAAGAATTACAATACTAAAAACAAAATTATATATAATTAAAATAATCTAACTTACTAGATGAATTTCTAAATTTCTATTATTAAATTATAAGAAATATTCTCTAGAGTAAGCTGGAGTTAACCAATTCTTTAACACATCACAATATATCATATGCAATAGATATTAGATTAAATAAAAAAAACTTCAGTCGATGTTTAACTTACTTGAAACATCTATTCTTTACACATACACATTACATGATCAAAAGTATCCACACACCTGTATCTGTTTTCTTATTTTCACATTTAAGCCAAAAATCATCAGCATGAGGTTGGCCCATCTTTTGTTTCAATAACAACTGTCTCTTTGAAGGGAAAGGCTATCTATTAGTTTTTGAAAGATTGCAGCAGGAACTGCAGGCCTTTCTAGCAGAACACTGTCCAGCTCTGTCATCAATTTGAGGTGTCATGGTCTAGCTCACAATTGATGTACTAATTTATCCCACACCTGTGATATTTAGGTCTGGGCTTTGAGTAGACTAGTCCAATTCCTGAACATCCCTGTCAGCAAATCATATATACTGTGATGTAACGTACACCCCTGCAACCCCCACAAAGTGGAGAGGCCCAGGATTCTAGGGAGCCCAAAGCCTAATGTTATGGTTTTGCAATCCTTTGTAAGATCCAGCTTGGGGTCCAGAACCTGACTTTTCGGGAGGGCCTAATATTTTCCATTATGCCACTGCATATATACCTATCATATTATTTTCTTATACAACATATTCTTTTTTAAAAAAATATTAGGAAAAAAACAATGTTATATAACGGTAAAGATCTTACCGCATTCTAATATTATTTTTAACAGTTAATGATTTGCTTGTATTTAAAAAATAATGCAGTTTAAAAAAAGGCATAAATATATAATTTATAATAAAATAATAAAATTTACAAATTGAATTCTGAACAGTGAAGTTATTTTTATACAATTATTGGAAACTAATATAGGTATACATTGTGCGTAGGAACACAATCTTACTGAAATAAGAATTGGCCCTTTCTGAAACGTTACCATTGAGTAGGTCAGTGATTCTCCCAACCACTGTGTCATGGCACTTTTGTGTACCACCAGTTTTTTTAAAAAAATTATTAATTCAACTTTGAGAAAAAGTAAAATCTGGAACCAAATCATTTGGACGTTTTATAGAAATAAAATATGGGTATAGGTGATATATTTAACTTATTCTTTTGTGGATAGATGGAAGTGTATTACAGATAAGTAAAATTCTTTTAAACTTATGTTATTGTTACTGTACCCCCCACCCAATTTTGAAACTGTTAAAAGTGTACCACAACAAAAAAGGATGAGAATCAGATGTAGACAGAGAACTGTGTTGAAAATGTCAAGATATACTTCCATATCAAAAGTTTCTTGCATAGGAATCAAAGGGTCCACATGCCAAACCATTAAAAACATCCCCAAACCATTATGCCTCACTTCAAAATTTCCCTTGCGACACATTACAGGCAATTTCAAAGTATGCAACACAGGCAGCATTCACCACACTCAAAATCAATTATTGGATTACTAGATACTTTGATTCATTGCTTCAAGACTCACGTGTTGTCGATTTTTGCACCAATGTAAGCAACATTTGGTTTGATTGAAAAACTATTTTGTTTATAAGCAGCAGCTATATTCTGAAAACCAAGATTTCAAAGTTTGCAATGAGCTTTCATAGTATTGTTGTTGAATACAGAGGCTTCTTGAAATTTCTGATTTTTTTTTCCTTCTTTTTTTGCAAATTTATGCAATGGGCTTTTACAACTCTATTCAGTGCCCCACAATTGCTGTCTATTAGATGGTATGGTCTACTCGATTATTGCTGCAGGTTTCAAATTCACTGTATCATACTAGCCATTACCTGCCCACTTCACTGGGTTTTTCATTGTATTTTATGACTATGTATTGTTATTTTAATCTAAGAAGTCCATTAAGCTTTTAATGCATTGAAAAATATTTCTGTAGATTTTACCTTTGATTTAAAAAAAGGACAGAGCTTGAATTTCTAAAATGAAAATGTATTTATCTGTTATGCTTCCATAACCCCCTTACAGAGAGGATTTGGGAATTGATTTTCACAAAAACAGTTCTTCGTTTCTGTGTACTGGGCGAAACTTTGTCGGTGTGAGTGGTTCCTGTGTACTACGAGCGGATCTTTAGTCAACAGAAAAAACATGTTTGCCAAACTTCAAGTTTGAAGTCTAATATTTCAAAAACGGGATTTACTTTTATCTATTACATTCCTGTCACCTGCGTCAACACCCCAGGGAGTCAATTTTCACAAAACCCATTCTTATCTGCTATCTACTGAACACAATAAAGATACTTGTCAAAATTCAGGTCTCTAGATCTTATAGTTCAAAATAGGAATTTTTGCAACCCTTTTGGGAATCTATTTTCATAAAAACCATTCTTAGTGGATCTCAACAAAAGAAACATGCAAGCCACATTTCATATTTTTAGATCTAATAGTTTCGGAGATATGATGAATGAGCGAGGGAGTTACTTTTCTGCTTTATACACAAAAAGATACAAGAGCAGGATACTCCTAATATAGCAGAAATGTCATGAACAGAGTTTCCAGAGGTGACCACTGATCTCTTCACCATGTTCGAAATCCCATTTAGCTTTTATGTTATCCTATCATTGTATTTCTTCAGATGTAAAATTATAACTATGAACTCCTCTGACTTTTTTCATAGAACAACCAGCTAAATGTAATTGGCTGAATCTACAATTTCAAGAGGTATCTGAATATTTTTGATCATATATATATACACACATACTAGTATGAAGTACAGTAATTATTATTAAATATTAAAAAGTAATATTTTGTTTCACAAGACACTTTGATAATTTTTGTAATGCAATTAAACACAATTTTACTTTAGTCATGAGTTTAAAAAAGAATTAGAAAACTAACAAATATGAAATTTTAAAAAAAGAACTTACTGAAGTTGCTGTGCTTGTTTTAGGATCAATGGTAAATGAATCAGAAATTGTAATTTGATGTCCATTTTCATCATCTTGTAAAGTTTCTCCCGTTTCAATAATTTCACCTAGAGCAGTTTGAATTTCATCAGTAGTAGATGAAATTTCTTTTTCAGGATATTGGACATTAGAATTGCCATCTGAAATTACAGTGACTGCAACTCCTGAAGCCATACTTAAAGCAAGCTCATAACGATGTGTATGCATGTGTTTTTTGCAGTTCATAGATGTTTTGAAAGTTTTTTGGCAGTAAGGGCACATGTATGGTCTGTCATTGCTGTGTATACACATGTGTCTTTTAAGTGAACCATTTGTGGTAAATGATGCTTGACAAATACTACATATGAAGGCTTTCATACCAGAATGAGTTCTCATATGAGCTTTCAAAACACCATTGGAAACAAATGCTCTCTCACACTGAAAGCATTTATAAGGTTTTTCGCCAGTATGAGATCGAATGTGTTGTTTTAAATGGCTTGATTTTTTAAATCCCTTCTGACAAAAATCACAAGAATAAGGTCTTTCAGAAGCATGTTTGGACTGAATTAGCTGAGTATACATAACACTGTTTTTCGGAACTGGCTGTACCAATCCATCATCAGTAATAAGTATTGGCTCTTGCAAAGGAATGTTTGCCACATTGATGTCACTGATATTTGCAATTTTAGTTGATTTTCTACTTCGCCTTCCAATCTTTCCTCTTTGATGCGATGCCATATGACTTTTTCTGTGACCTGTAGTACGAAACGTTTTACTACATAATGAACAAGCAAAAGGTTTTGCACCTGTATGTAATAATAAATGAATTTTCAAGCTTCCTGATGTAGAAAATAACTTTTTACAATGCTCACATGAATAATCTTTTGCACCTGTATGAGTTTTAATATGAGCATTAAGTGTACTTTTGACAGCAAATGCTCTAAAACACAGATCACACTTATAAGGCTTCTCATGCGTATGAATGCGAATATGTCTCACTAAGTCACTTGGTTTCTTGAATTCTTTGGTACAATACAAACATTGATACCATCTAACACCACCAATATTTCTCATAATATGTCTTCTTAGAGCTCCAGTGACTGAATCAGCTACAGTCATAACATAAGGTCTTGAACCAACAGGCTGTTGTTGTCTTGAAGCTAAGCCACTGTTTTCTAAAGCTTGTTGTAGTATATCAGCATTTACATTATTATCTATGGCAATTTTTTCTAGTTTGTCTTTATTTTCTTCAGGTGTATTTTCTTTGGAGATCTCCATCAACTGATTCATGACTTGAGTCATATCTGGAGAATAAATTTCATCGTGTTTAGAGAGTTCCATGAAAGTTACAGAAGAAATCGAGTGAGTTCTACTCATATGAGCATTTAAACTGCCCAATTTTCGAAATACACAAGTGCATAATTCACATCTATGAATACCTTCTGTACTTTCCATAGTCATTAATGTATGTACTCGACGAACATGATTCCGTAAATTTCCTTTTTGTGCAAAAGCAGCTGGACAAAATTCACAAATATAAGGTCTTTCACCAGTATGTTTTGCTTTGTGAATTAATAAAGCTCCTTTTTGGTTGAATGCTCTATCACACATATCACACTTAAAAGGTCTTTCTCCTGAAAAGAAAATTTTCAGACGTTAGATTGTTTAGCAATATGGAAGATATTTAAATATTAAAACCTATTAGAAATCGAAATAAAACAAGTAAAATTACCTTAATGGCATAAGTCTATTATAAGATAATAATTAAAGGGAAAAATCCATTTATTCATATGATGCAAGCCGAAGGTTAATTTTACCAATAATGTAATAATTGAATGATATACAACACAAGAGGAAATTCTAATAATAGTAATTGCCTGACAGACTAATTCCTTGCTTAAATTTATCTAAATATACACAATAAGAAATATTTATTATATTGATTCATTCCAATAAGATATTAATAAAATAATTTTTTTAAAAAAATATTAAGAAATTGACATTAATAACTCCCTTATAAACTATATTATATAGTATATATCAATATTACATTACATAGTTAATGTAATACAATTCCATAGTTTATATTACATAGTTAAGAATTATGTAATAATTATATTACATAATTTCAAATGTAATATTATGCATGCATGCTACAGAATAATTGAATCAATTAATATATTTTTGAAATAATTTACATTATGTGAGACACTAAAAATACAACATTAAGGAGTGGTCAGGAAGGAAGAAACTCGTCAACAGAGAAACAGAATGAACATTAAGTGATATTAATTTTGATATGATACAAAAAGAAAACATCACAGCTCAATAGGTTATAAGACCACCACAGATACCAAGACACAAAGCAACACGTCTAGGTACAGAGTTAATGAGAATATGATGTCCTCAGAGATTCCCTGTCAATCATTTACCAATGTTTGTCTTGTGTGAACATGGCAAATCATTTAATTTATCAAAACATTCATGAAACAACCTTTTCTAAATTACACTAGCCCCAGCAACTTATGTAACAAAGCAGATATTTCTGACAAACTAATAAAAGGACTTAAATATATATCAATATCAAGTGAAGTCTAATGATTAATTTATGTTTTATTACAAAAGATTGATCCTAAAATGAGCTAAGAATGAGCCTAATTTTCAGATAAAAATAATTCCCCCACATCTGAAGCATTCATGTAATTTTTAAATAATAGATATACTTTCATTATGATGCTCCAAGGATGTACTCTAATATTAACAAATATTCATTTAATAATAATTTAAAATGCTCATGTTGTAAAATGAATCACCTTATATTTTAATGTAACTTTAAAGAAATGTCTGCTAAATAGTGTAAACCAGGGATTCTTAACCCTGTGCCCATGGGCGCAAATGTACCTGCAAAGCTATTTTTGTGCACCCGCAGCTGTCCACTATATGTTGTTGTTGATGCGTGTTTCATACTGGGATGCATACGAAAGACGAGAGATAGAGAACATACAAAGATAAACACAGAAAAATATAGACATTACAAACGATGATACCCACATAGAACAGAAGGGGTGCGCTGCTTTCCATTTGAAACAGGAACCCATTTCAGGTGAAAGTCCGACTACTTTTCCTGAAGATACATCCATGCCTTATTCGAGATTCAAACCTGAACCCAATCGATTACAAGCCAAGTGTCATAACCACCATACAAGGTGAGGCGGCTGTCCACTATATACTATATCAATATCAACTGTAGCCAACCTGCGACCC
>BMAV01005629.1:268125-319391 GCA_019973955.1 Trichonephila inaurata madagascariensis | reverse complement strand
TTTCCCAAGTTTCACTGCACGTAAATTTTCTATAAACTATTTTAATGATCCGAAATTTAAGATTCCTTAATGCTATTTGTTTATCTATATATATATATAAATGAATGTATGTATGACCTCGATTCACTCCAACACTGTTCAACTAATCACTATGAAAATTGGCATGTATATGTATTTTTTTATGGAGGTTTTTGCGCTATCTTTTTTGAAGCAGCTCCCCACCAGGTGATGCTAGAGCATATCAACTTCTGAACTGTTCAATCAATTGCGAACTTGACTCTAGCACCAACATTTCACTATGTTTCCATTGAATCGCCATTATAATTTAAGGAACAGCATTGCTTGAGAATATTACATTTTTAGCATAAAATAAATACAACAGAAAGTAATATTAACGTATTACACTTCTAGATATAAATTATTTAAAGCGTTCTTTACACAAAATTTGTAACTTTTGTTGAGCACAGATCAGCTTAGGAAGGTGTTTTCAAAATCGACCCACAAGAGAGTTACAGGGCATTATAAATATAAAAGAATCCTTTTTATCAGCTATTAGAACTACAGACTTAAAATTTAACAAACACTTTTTTTGTTCAGCTGAGATATGAAAAAAAGCTTTTTTATTAATTTGTATAATTTATGTAAAATTAACTCACTAAAAACTTCTTTATCCTTTAATCAGTATTGTTTCATTTTTCAATTCACCCGTGCAAAGAACAGGTAAACCGAGATAGTTAGCAAAGAGTGAAAAAAATTTCCAAGTATAAGGCACAATAGAAAAAAGTCTTAGCATTTTAAATGAAGACAAACTAGTTATTTTATCTTTCCAAGATCAGTCAGTTTAAAGTTTTGATTTGCCATTGGGATGTGAATAAAAACAAATGTACAAGAAATCACAACTCTGTGCTTTTAAACTTAGAGCTTTCAAACATTGTGAGTTTGTAGAAAAGTATATAAAAAATAATTCAGGCTAAAAAAATTAGATTTGATTTTTTGACCGATTTTTGTCAGTTGAATCGTACTGTGTCCCTTAAAACATTTAAGCTCTAAATATTCACAGCACCTTCAAAGGAGCTATTTATTTTTTTTTATCTCTAAAAATTTGGATTATCTTCCATTTCTGTGTTTTATTCAAACCACAAGATACAGAAAACCAGATACAATCACACTGATACAAGTCAAACCTCCTCAAATTAAAAATTAATAAGAATCAAATTTTTAAATTTTGTAATTAATCAGATTAAATGTTTCTGTTTGAGTGCTTTTTTTTTTTTCCTTTTTTTCCAAAATAACATTTACATAAAAGCAACTAATAAATAATTTAAGTAAAATGATTCGAAATATATTAGTAGGGTATATAATTAGAAAAAATTAATACAAATAATAAATGTATATAAAGATTGAAGTAAAGTTCTTTAAGGTATGATAAAAATTCTTTCTTAAAATGATTGATCTTTAATGATTAATAAATATGGAAAATTCAGAAATCAATGCATTTGGGCACTTTAGTATGCGATACTTTTTTTTGTATATATATCTAGTATAATAATAATTGATTTAAACATAAATTATATTTTAAAAAATATACCAGTTTTAATTGTGCTTTTATACAATATATAGTACCCAGGGGCGTAACAGAGAACATTTGGGTCCTCCTGCAAAGTCAAGTTTTGGGCCCCCAAGTTAGATTTTACAAAGGGTAAGTACTTGGCAGCAGCCATAGAGCCTTGCCCCCACCCCATGATGCAGGGGTGTACATTACACTGATAGTACCAGTATATTAAATCAATAAATTAAGTCATGGGTTTTTTTTTTATTCAAACTTCCACATATCTTATATCTTCTTCCAGAGAATCGCTGACTTTGATATAGGTATACCTATTGGTAGTTATTGAAGAAATATTTGATAATCTGATTATACTGAATATAAAAAATATTTCATTACATTAATTGAATACTTTTCGTATTTCACACATAATGTACTTCTAAAAATACATTTTTCATTAAATTGTGCAAGAAAAAATAATATTTCTTAGTTCATGTAACTCAAATCTCTTGAAAGATGGTAAACATTTCCTAAATTATAGAATTTGTATGAAAATTTATATATTTACTGAAATTACAAATTGATATTACTTATAGAACCTTAATTCTAAGGAGAAAGAATTTTGCTTTGTGTGTGTACAGTATAAAGCTATATGAAATTACATTACCTGTATGAATTCTGTTATGCCTGACTAACTGACTGGGTTTCTGAAACTGTTTACCACAAAAGTAACATTTGTGAGAGAAAGCTGATCTATCAATATTTCTTTTATATTGCCTACGATGAAGTGATGCTCTGAAAAGAAATTTGCAAGCATTTACATTTTTTTAAAATCAGAATATATTAAAATATTATATCAAAATTATACATGGAAATATGAAATTATATGAAAGACAAATACAAAAACAAAAAAAAAAAGTCGAAAAAAAACCTAGTAAAATATAAACAAGTAATAAAAAAAATTTTTTATTTTAGTTACTTTTTATTAAATAATTACAATTAATATAAATATGTATATACATATGACATAATCACAATATTAAGTGGCAAAACACCTTTTAAATTAACATGAAAAACTTTTTAACCACATTAAATTTGTAATTACATTTTTTAATAGAAGTTGAATATAGGTAAGAATTTATCTTAAAACCAGTGTAAAAGGAATGTTGATGCCTAACTAGAACATGATTATTCAGGTTAAGTTAAACCTTCATCACAAATTTAAGAAAAGCTGTTTTATTCAATAGTGATATCATTTAGAGGAATGATATGAACTGAAATATATCTCATAAACTATAATTAATTAAATTTAATTAATGAATTAATATTTGAAAAAACTATATTAACATCAAGTGTCATCCACTACAAGTTTAAAAAATGTATTTGAACTCGAGAGTATGAATAAAAAGTATTTTATTAACAATTGAGAATTTGAACAAAATATATATATAAATATATATAGGGAGATTGTGAACTAATAGTGGGAAATGAAAAATACAGTTGAACTTCCATTTTACATGGAATTTTGACTATTTCAACCTCTTTTCTCTATTCGCCAAACTTTTACATGGAACCAAGACAATTTTACTATTTTCTTCGTAAAATAACCTCCAAACAGCAAAGTGCATGTTCCATTTAACAAACTTTTTCTCTTGTGATTTTTTTTTCTTACAGTTTTTAACATATATCTGAACATTTCAAATTTTCCTCTTTTTTAACCCATTTTATGGTCATCAATGACCTTGAACTGGTTTCACCATGTTTTGCCTAGAACAATAAATTTGCCATAATTTTTCCACAAAAAAAAACTCAAATAAAATTAATAAATTTTATTAGTTATTAAATTTAAGGATGCATGTGGTTGTGTATGCTTACAATTTGAGAAGGCAATTTAAAGATCTATTAGTTTTAATATAAAATTATTTTTTATAGTTCAAAATGCAGTGTATTCCTGGATGTTCTTCTTTTTCTTGTTTTCTTTACAGATTTCTTTTTGATGGCTGAGATATAAAAAATAAATAGAAATAATATAAATAAAATAAATAAATTTACAAAAAAGGTGTTAATAATTACTTTTTTAATAATATATAAGTGTTTATGAATTTAAAATTTGTTTTATGTGATTTCTAAAGCATATTAAAAAATGAATCTCTATTTAACAAATTTTCCACACAACGAACTTTCTTAGGATTTTGCGACTTCATTAAATAGAGTTTCGACACACACTGCACTTTACCAAACATAACAAATTAACTGTTATGTTTGGTAAAGTGGATTATTCAACCTTTTTTAAAATAGCTAGAATGAAGAATCTTCATTACAAAATAAAAAATTAATGAATATTACTAAAAAAAATCAACCAAATATATGAATGAGTTAAGGATTTTTTAATTGGTTTCCTTCTATATAAAATTGTAAAGAAATACTTTTTGGTTTACTTCTGAATGATTCATTCAAAAATTGCAAGTTTTTTACATTATGAGATTATATGTTTATCAAGAAACAATTACATAAATCATTCAAATAATTTTAGAACATGTAAAACACAATACAAATAATTTAACAAATTCATACAAATAATAAGTTATATAAAAATAATTTGTTGAATTAAAATATAAACTAGATATAAAGCTTACTTAACATTATTATTACTGCAAAGCAAACTAAAAGCAATTTAATGAACTAATTACAAATGTTTAAAGAACAAGTCAGTAATAATGAAATTGCTGTTATGTTTTTTAAATTTTACATTGGTAATACTACATAAGAGGAGAACAAATTAAAATTAAGTGCTTACTTCAGTTTGGTGTGTATTTTCATATGTTCCTTCAAATAGCTTAATTTACGATATCCTTTAGAACAAACTCGACAAATAAAAGTTTGATCCATTGCCTGTTCATTTAAATGTTCTTGTATATGTTTATCTAATTTAAACTACAAAAAGAAAACTCTTGTAAATTAAATTGCAATAAAAATAATAATATATGCAAGCATAACCAAACTAAACAACAATAAAAATTTATCAAAATATGTTCTTGATTTTTGAAAATTTTACTTTATTATATTTTGAATGTTTAGGATATTTTCCAAAACAATTCATATAAATCTTAAAATGTTGAATAAAACAACAAGAAAGTTAACTTTAATTTAAAAAAGTAAACTATAAAGTGGAAAAAAGGCATTAATTCTCTATAAAATATTCATTATTTTCAATATCACAAACTATTGAATAGAAAATTTTAAATTAGAAATTTAGACATAGATGTCATGAATTAGGACTCAACATTTTTATTGAAGGATAATTCATGAGATCTATATGTATTAGAAGTTATTGAAGGATCAAAATTTAATGTATTAAAAAAGTTTTTAACAATTTCAACAGGAGATAGTATAAGATACATTTTTAAAAATACAATATTTCTGAAAAACAAGTTGCTACTGCACTCAACATGCACTTGTAGAATTTGATTTCTATTATGTAAACTAAAAAGTTCATTCTCCTTATTTACAAATTTTCCTTATCAAATAAAACTACAATTTTTAATTCCTTTAAAACTTGCATCATGATTTTCAACATAATATGATCATCTGTTACTCTGAACATCATTTATCACTTGAAAAGGAAAATTCAATACATCATTCCAAAAATTTTTTTTAAAATTTGTAATAGGGCTGCGGATTGGTGGTCAGTTTCCTCCCCACAGGGAGGCACCCGAGCTCTGGTGATTCAAAACCGTACTTAGGATTTTAATTTTGCCAAGAGCACCCAAGCCAAACAGGCACTCAAGGAATCTTTTACATGCCACATAATCATGTGATATGGCCTCTGTCGATTTTCTGCATCATGAAAATCCACCAACTTAAGCCAGGGTCAAATCCACAACCTTAGGCGTACAAGGCAAGCAACAAACTATATTCCAAACATAGTACCTTAATGAAATGATGATGAACCTTTCGATAAGTTCGAACAAATTAAATTGACAATATTCTTGTTTATAGAGAAAGAAATATCAAATCAATGAAAAATAATAGAATAAAATTATATTTTTGTATACCAAAACATTTTTGTAGTTATTTTTACATTTACTGCCAAGCCAAATGCTCATATACAAATTTTTTTAAAAATCTATTCCTAATATCTCTAAAGGGACTGATATATCCAAATAAGTTCTATGTACCATATAATGTGCTACCATCAATTATTGATTTTCTTTTGATTATATAAAAGGCCACAGATGATTTATAACAAATTTTTGTAGACTTATTATGTTAAATTTAAATTTTATTGAATTAAATACCCCAAGACTCCAAATACTGAAAACAATGTATTTTCAAATAAGCATGCAATGTTTTTTACTGAAATTTCTATATTTCATTATAATACTAGTATAAATTTGAATTGTTTTGTAAAAATATTTCATGCAATGAGATGCAATAAAAATATATGAAATACACAATATGAAAACTATTTTACAATGGTTAAAAAAATGATACTTGTAACACTTGAGCAAAACTTTAATGAAGATAAATACAGGAATAGATTTAGGTTACATTTAGATACTTCCTCATGTAATAAATCACTTTGCTAATTTTTTTAAAATAAAACTTCAGTAATAACTTACATAACAATTTAAATAAAATTACACTTCATTTAGAAAACCAATACACAATTTAAATGTAACAAATTACTCTAATTTCAATATTTTCAGTATTTCTATTTCCCCATTAAATTTATTATGCAAATTCTATATAATATGAACAAAAGCAAAAGAAATGTTACAATTTTAAAATGATAATAAAGAAAAATAACTTTGTTGTGATAGTTAAATTTTAATATCTTAAAAATTTTCAATATACATGCATTTTGTAATTCCTGCAATTCCGTTTATTTTTCAAGATCATTGTTAATCTCTTACTCTTCAATTCATTTTAATCTTATTGTACTTGCAATGTTAGTATTTAATTCTTTTAATATTGAGTATAACTCCTAACTTTTTTAGTAAATGTTTTTAAAATTTTTGTACGAAAAAACTGCAGAAACTTGGTGATATTTTGGGGTAAAAATGACTAATCATTTCGAGCTTATTCCAAATTTTTTAAAAATATTCTTTTAACAAATTAATATTAAGGTATATGAATATGAAAATTTAATTTTCAAGCTTCAATTAAATATCAATTTATGAATCTACAATTAAACATACTTGAGTACTAAATTCATCTCCACATTCAGCACAAACCAAATTTTCTTCCACCTCATGATATATTAGATGAGCTTTTAAACTTGCAAATCTAGCAAACTTTTTATGGCATTCAGGACAAGTGGGATCTGATTTGCTATGAATAGCTTCATGTAAAAGCAAATTAGATTTTTTATTGAAAGACATGTCACATTGAGAACATCTATTAGGCTTGTCTTCAGCGTGAACTTTCATGAAATGCCGATATAACTGCTTTTCAACATCAAATTCCATTTGACAAACTTCACATTTATAAGAAGCCTAAAAAAATAATAAACTAAGCTTATTAAAGAACAATTGTTTATATCAAGTATTTATCTTACAAAACAAGAATATCAACATTCTATTAAGGATATACTGAAGTCAAAAAGAGTTGAAGCAAAGAAAAGGAATTCTTATAAAAAATAACTATACATGAAATAACAGAAACAATTCTTTCAATTATAAAACAGCAGAATATTTTACACATGTCCAAATAATCATTTTATTCAGCAATTTTGTTATCAATATAATATATTCTTAAAAAATATGGTGAAGATATAATTCCTCATGAAATAAAATTCATTATGCAATAAAGTATTTTTTACAAAATGTATAACACTAATATTAACCAAATAGTACTGGTCAATTAAATTATATGATGATGCAGTGGTTGATTTGAATTACTATTGTTCAACAACAGCAGTTCTCAAACTTTTTTTAGGAGGAAACACCCTTTGTCCAAAAGTTGGACAATTTATATTCATTGGTAGAAAAGGTGTTTGAGAACAATCCTGTTGGTCTCTTTTCACTAGGAATATGTATAATTGTTCAATTAAAAAAAAAGAAAGAAAGAAAATATGTACTTATGTGTTGACATCATAACAAAAGAGAACAATAAAAATATCCCTGCTCTTGTTGTTTTTTTTTTACATGGGAAAAAAAAAAATCACTCAGATTTTGGTGGAAAATAGCACGATTATCTTGGCCCAAATTTGTGGCTTTAGCAACATTAAAACATAAGTACCAGAAAACGTTACAAACAAAAACAAATGCTATAGTACTAGAATTCTATTCCAGTAACTTACACTTGATTCACTTCAGGATGTACAAACATTTTTGGTTCAAGTGTAGTATAGGGGGGGGGGGCCCACTTTAAATTTAGCGATTTCTCTTCGAATTTGGCGAATTTTTTCTAAATATCATGGTGAGATATCGAATTCATTCTGAAATAAATAAATAATTCCGAAAAAAGTACCTTGGTTTTAGTCACCAAAAAAAAAAAGGATTGCACCAAGTGGCCCCCTATACTACACTTGAACCCCATTTTTAATGTAAACTGATAGAAATTTTAGGATGATCAATAAACAGTGAATAAAAATCTGGAAAAATGTTGAATATATATCTTGAGAAAGCATCACATGAATTAATGTAATTTTGGTTTTACGAATAAAATATTTTCATTCTTCCTTTTCTCTAACTTCATTTATGATTTTAGTTTGATACAAAAAAAAAATCAGAGAAAAACTTTCTTAATAAATTTTTATACCCTCATATTTGCTGTTAAAATTATGTATTTATCACATTGATGACAAAATGAATAGAAAAATAATGAGCATTTATAAGTAATTAAAATTACTATCATTAATTTATAACACATTTGTTATCTACTTTTACTAAATTATTAAAATTATTGATGTTCAAACCATCATATTAAAATCATAAATGAGTGAGTCATTAAAATCTAAAATATATAAATAAAAAGTTCCAACTGTAAATCCTGGAAAATACAATTATTGTATAGTTTATCAATAATCTGAAAATAAATATTAAACATATTGGAAAGGACAGCATTTTAGATAAAACATAGTATAAACACTATATACCTAAGAACAGCTTGCAACATACCAGAATAAAAAGAAAATTAAGATAAAAATTAGTTGCAAAATATAAATTGATAACCATAATGGTTATAAGTTTATTCACACACATTTAATAAAGTCAATTTCAATTATCTACAGAAAGATATTCTTACTCCTCTATCTGGTGGAAGAATTTCATCATTTTCCATAAGAGTACAAGTTCTATCTTTGTCTGTGTCATTTTCGAGCGTATCACCCAGAGCTTC
Source organism: Trichonephila inaurata madagascariensis (assembly GCA_019973955.1). Lineage (NCBI taxonomy): Eukaryota > Metazoa > Arthropoda > Arachnida > Araneae > Nephilidae > Trichonephila > Trichonephila inaurata. Next base: position 310,501 of record BMAV01005629.1, on the reverse strand, counting down.
AAGATTTTCATCAACGTCTTTATTAAAAGCTAAAGATGGTTCTATAACAGTTTGAGAAGCAATTTGAAATAGATTAGATCCATCATATAATGGTATGGATTGATCTGAAAGCATAGCAAGTTGTGAAGCTTCAACCAATATAGTATTTCCATCAGCACTAGTCGCCAAAATATAGCTTTGTTGAGTATCCATTCCAGGTAGTGAACCATCTTGTAAAATAGGGAGGTTGAAGAACTGAGTAGTTGATGGATCTGAAATAACAGAAGTTGCACTTTCAGATGAAAGAACAGACATCCCTTCTGTCTGAAGCATAGCCACTGCATTTGCTACTTCCGAGGTGGAAAATTTTAGATTGTCATTCGATATACTGCTAGCTATTGCAAGATCCATAGTGCTCAAAATTTAAATAAAATCTGAAATGATGAAAAAAATTAATTTAGAATAAAAGTTAAGAACTTTTAAAAATTAAAAAAATAAATAATTTCTACTATACTGATCAAATTTTGAAATATTCCATGTTTATAACAATATTCATAAAATATTCTAAGAAAATAAAATGTATAGAACATTTTTAAATTTTACATTATTATACACTATAAATTATATTTACAGTTAAAAAAAAATGTTGAACACTGAATTATTGCACTGAGTAAAGTAATATCACCAATAATTTTATTCATGTAATCAACAGTCTTTATTCAGAGAAAAGTTTCAAATTCAGATTACTGACAGCTTGGTTTTGTTTTTTAGTCAAATTTGTAATGCATTTTACACACTATCACCTCATGATGAATAAATCAGTGTAAACCAGGAAATATTAGCCTTTGTTGCTCTATATCCCAAAAACCTGAAACTAATGTAAATCAAGTTGATTTCTCATTTTCAAACAGTAAACCAACCACAGAAAAATCAAAGTACAGGTTTGTGGATCTGACCAATTTAATATTATCTTAAATATATATATATATATATATAGATATATATATATATCAAATTTTTATTCATATAAATTAATTTTATAAGAAAAGTTATCAAGTTACAGGGGAAAAGCTGAATTTGTCATTATCTTTAAGGTGGCAATTTGTGAATTCCAACAGGTTCTGTGTAACACTTTAGTAACATATTATTTAATTCTTATTTCTTAAATTAATTTTTGAAATTTTAAAAATGATTGACAAAGTATTTCTCCACTTCTGTTAGTACTGATTCCCACTGATTACAATAAAAAAAATAGTTTACTAAATTGGTAAACATATAAAAGGTTAATAGCAAATTTTTGATGAAAAAAAAAAATGTGCTAATCCATATTTTTGACTTTTCAGCCATCTGTAAATGTGTTGTTTTACTTTCATCACTATAAATAATTTTTACTTTTGGTCTTGAGAACATTACTTTGAACCAAATAAGTTTTCTGGTTTTGTCAAATTTCTTAAGAGTCTGCTGTTCATATGATTCTACGAATGGATTTAATAGAAATATTTTTCATACTCAAATTTTAAACATGATCAAATAACCTATGACAAAATGAGTTGCTTTGGCTTATTACATTTATTTTATAATTGCACATTTTTTTTCTTATACGCTCAACAGAACAGATCAAATGTATCAATGCAACCAATTCTTGGCACGATTTTAAAATCACATCAAACAGATCTTTAGCAGCCAGTATAATGTAATCATATTGTAATGCCCCAACTTAGAAAAAAATATACAACTATTTAGCATAAAAATTTGCAATAGACCAATATCAATTAATTCTAATTATAACTGAAAAGCAAATTCAAAACTAGTTATAGAGTTATTGCATGTCTTCCATAAATATTTTGATTACAAGAAATAGACAAAATCTTTCAGATGTTTAAAATCTATGATATAAACTTAATTTATAAGATTCAAAAATAAAAAAATTTATACTTTAAAAAAATAGTTTTGGTACACCAAAACTATATTATAATGGATTTTTTTTCTAGCATACTAATTACATTTCTCTCTTTTTACCGATACTTTTAATATCATAGGAATTCTTTTTTTTTAGAGAAATTGATTATGTATTCAAAAAAATTTATCTCCATCATCATAAGAATGTGTATGTCTATTTTCCCAAAACAAATCTTTTGTTTTATACTAACTTTTATTGTTAAATGTTATTTCTTGTTCATGTGAAAAATAAACACATGCTTACTGAAGTTTACTTTTTCTATTTCTACATACTTCAAAAACACAAAATCAATTTTCTTAATTAAATAATACTTCCCCATTTCCATTACAAGTAAAAATATTTAGTTGTCTATCCCAGTTAACACCTGATCAACACAAAAGATTATTAGTAGTGAACTGTAATTTCAAATTGAACCTTAGATGACAAAAATTAATGCCTGAACTGAGATCAAATTCTCTTCCAAAAAAATTTAAATAATTTGTATGCAATTAATAATGCTTTTGAATGACTTTCTTCATATATTAGTATCCAGCCCTTTGAAAATTATGTTCAACTTTCAGTTTTGCAGCACCATTATTTGTTGTTTTTTTCCTGCGATAACTTAAATTGTAAAAATGCACATTTTAAAATTCAAAAATATTCTAACCTAATTACAACTTTTCAGTAACTGTTCACTGCTACATAATTTTTCTCAAATGTTTTAGAGATTGTCACTGTGAAACTTACTTTCTCTTAATAGATTAATAAGTTAAATCCTTTAGGTCCTATATACAAGTTTCTATCCTCATAGAGTTACTGGTGTGCATCACTCCATGAGTACAGAATATTCAACGAAGTATATCAAACTTTCAAAGTTACAGCAAAACTTCCTCAGTTTAGAAAATAATCACAAGGAATTTTCAGACTGTAAGCATATTTTTGTGATAATTTGCTATTGGTAAATAAGGAAATGAGCTTGAAAATTTAACAAGCAATCAAAATAGCATTAATTTTATTCTTTTTGAGCTTTTATATCTGAAGTAGCAAATGATATCCTTCAATGACTAAAATATGTTCTATACCTGAATGTAAAACTTGATTTTTTGATAAGATACAAGTTTCACACTTGTAACCAGTTCTTTTATAAATGAAATGTTTCAGAAAGTTTTAGTGATAAAAATACTCATTAATTAGAAAAATCAACATTCCAAAAATTCATCACAACACAAAATGTCTCAAGTAGGAACTTTTTGAAGATAATTTAAGTTACAAAAACAATGTAAAATGACATACTGAGCATTTAAAAAGTAGTCTACAAGATCTTTCCTTTACGTCTTTTAACTTTATTGTCACTATAACATCTTAAAATATATTGCGTGTACTATTTAAGACAACTTGTTACAAAGTAATGTTGATAAATAAAATGTTTACCCCCAAAGATTTTAATCCCTCCCTCTTTTAGAAAGAAAATTTTAATGTAGTAAAATTGGATCATCCGCAGAATAATTAGTTACCCAGAAATATTTTAAACATTGTTCATGTTGGAATTGAAAACTTAACGTATTGGTAGCAAATTGCATAGTTTTTCTTTTAAAAAAAACAAGAAATAAGGATGATACCTAGTTTTGAACTTATTTTAAGGACTTGATTGCTCTTTTTTTATGATCATTATTCATTTAAATAATGACACAACTAAAAAAGCAAATTATTCCAAAAAATCTTAATTCACAGAAACTTATGCTATAACACTGTAAGCTAATCTTGCCAGAGGGAAAAGATCATTTTATTTAAATTTTTGTGTAGTTTCATTTCCCTAATTTACTTCTTTCAAATGTGAAACAACCATTTCTCCAGTTTATGGATAAATAATCAAGACTTTTAACTTTAGAAATTATCAACACATTTATAAATGCAATTTTATTATCGACTTCTTAACAAATTCATGTTTAAGTAGTAAGTACATTTAAAAATCGCTCGTCACATTTTCTAAACTTAAGGAACTACATCGCTAACATTTACTACCATGTTAACGTAGAACATAAAATCGACCGCAGTACACCGAATACCACTGTTCGCAAATCCAAAATTTAATATCATTCCGCCATGTCGCAAGGGTACAACAAATTAAGAAAACAGTCCTACCATATTATATTGAGTGGTGTAAGATGATAAAACATCAATCTGGTTTATAACGTACGATAGTAAATAATAAAGATCACACATCTTAAAACATCGAAGATAAATGTTTCATAAGCATTTTACTTACTTGTAATATTAAGTTTCAACAAAATGGAGGATTAAATGACGTAGAAGTACAGGGGAGGGGGAAGAAGGGAATCATAGCAATGGGATCGATTTTTACTTTTCATTAAAATTTACGAAGAAAATTGAAATAATTACTCAATTATTCGTGTTATAAATAATTTTTTGAAAGAAATGAAGTACTTAATATATATCCGTCAGCTTAAAATTTGCCTAAATTCCGTATTTAAATTAGCTACATATGCATAACAATAAAATATAATTGTACGTTTTTTCTGTTCATTGAACGTAAACAGAACTCAAAATTAATAATTAAATATATCATATTTGTGACTGATTAATTCCATTTATATCTGTACTTCTAAAATATCTAAACTAACATCTAAAATATTCCTTTTAAAAATTCTAACAGTAGATTGTGCAGTTATCTTTAAAAGGAATTTAATAATTTCTTTAACTTAGAACAAAATTAGTACAAAATTCAAAATTTTATTTTTAAATTTAAATTTGACACATGACTTTGAAAAATAGTAGTTCTAACATTACTCGTTTTTTCCATGCAAGCGTGTGCTGGTAGATGTAGCTATCTTGGGTCGAGGATATAGCCGTGATATAAACAATTCAATTCAAAGGAAATCATCCGAAAATGTTGACAAATGACAATCGACTGTACTGAAAATGAATTGATATACAGTTGGACACAATCTTTTTTTTTTACTATTGGATACGAAATATGTGCATTCCAAGCTATAACTGACGACATGTACAGCTATAATAATAATATCATTAGAATATTTTTTGAAGTTATATTAAAGTAAAGGTAGAGGGTTTTAAAGATTTTAGTAAAACGATTGCAATATCAGTAATTCATGTTCCTCTAAATTTTGTACAACATAATTTTCTTTGCAATATTTACAATGCCTTGAAAAACCATCGCAAAAGTTGTTTTTGATTGTTCAATCTATTCTGTGGCATTTATTAAAAAGATGCTTTTAAAATTTCGCATTATAACCGTTCTTTTTGTCATGAATTGTACCTTTTCTGCTGATGAAAAATTTTGTGAAAATTAATATATGCATTTTTCTAGTGATCGTAACGTTTTATTTATTTTCCAATGATTTAAAATCCATTAGTCGGTTGTTTTTGTTTTGTTTGCAATGATGTGTACGAAAATTGGAAGATGTTGATTTAATATATGCTAATTAAAGTCTTTACTCTAGTCTTTATATGCACAATAATGAATGTTTTGTCAGATATTTTATGTGATACATCATCTTTAATGGCACCTCAAAATTTTAAAGAAACATTGTCTCGAAATAAAATGATGTTACCTCAAGATATGGCTTCTAAGCAAAATACACTTCACCTTTTAGGTTCTGTTTCTCAGATACCTTCAATGGAAAGACCATTAACAACAGTAAATCACAATAGTACAGATCTGTACAACACATCAAATCAGATGCATGTATCTCCTAATATGCAGACAGGATTTAATGATAGAACTGATGTTTCTGTTTTTTCTGATTCATTCTCAGAAATCGTTCCTTCTTGGCTTACTCATGATTTTATGAAAGTGTCTGAAACTTTATCTTCACCTGGATTATTATCAAATGTCCCAGATATTTATCCATCTCGAGTAAATGAGCACTCACAGATGTTAGACCTAGGATTTTCTCCTGAATTGTCATCTGATGTTACTTCTAATGGATTGAATCAAACTTGCCTGACAGAAAGTCAAAAACTTGTGGTAGATTTACCAATTCAGAGATTTTCAAGCACTGATCCACTTTTAATGTCTTCTTTCAATGATATAAGTATTACTGAATTGAATACAATCCAATATCAAAAATTCAAACAAAATCCATCTCATTTGAGTAATTCTGAACTTATGAATTCAGTATTACCATGCGAAAATGATTTGCTTCATCTTCCATTACATTCAAATTTAACTGACCAGTGCCTTACAACCACTTCTAGTCCATCTATGATGTCCAACAGTCAAAGTCAATCGCATCCAGTAGATGTTGTCTGTGATAAGTTACCTCATATCAATCTTAATAATTTAGATTCTTTCTTAGGTAGTGAAACTGCCTTGTCTGATATTCAACTTCTTCCACAAAATTTCCCAAATGTTGGTATTCCAAATGGTGTTAACTGCAGCCAGTCAAATCGATCATGTTTACCTAATTGTGGACCTGCTACTCATCAGCTGTCTTGTGAAACTGGGAATTTTTATAATCCAAATGTCAGTTCCTTACCATCAACTCAGGATATTTCTGTTCAAACGTCTGAAAATCCCTCGATTGATAATCTTTTAGAAAACCATTGTTTATCTTGTAGTCAAGTTAATCCAAGTACTGCTATAGATGTAATCCAATGTTACAAATGTAGGTTTTGTGATTTTGTTAATTTGCACAAGTGTGCCATTGAAAGTCATATTAATACTATACATTCCAATCCACATGAAGAATTGCCCATGGTAAGAAATGATGTATCTCCTAGCAGCCAAAGATCTGTTGTCTCTAATTCTCCCATAACTACTGAAGGAACAAACCAAATGAATTTTTCAAAGTCAAATTCAACAACTGTTACAATGCCTTTTAATTCAGCTGTAGCTAAAAAAGATGTACCGCTTTCAAATAATACTATTCAAAATAATGAGCATTTTCAGTGTATGAAATGTAATAAACTATTTTCTGAGGCTATTGCTTATAATTCTCACATGTTGTCTTGTCAAAATTTGAATACTGAAATATCTCAAAATATTCTACAAACTGCTGAGCATTATCAGTGTGTTAAATGCTGTAAATTATTTTCAGATATTAATATTTATGCTTCTCATTTAATTTCTGAACATAATTTAAACCCTAAATCAGTATTAATCAATAATAAAAATATTGCTTATGGCTATAATTTGAAGCCCATAGATATGAATTCTAATCAACCTCATATACAAGAAATATCTGGAAATTATAATTCTAATATAATTCATAAGGATCAAAGTAATCCAATGTCAAATTTGAAGCAGACTTCCATGCTTAAAAAAGTTGATAAAGTGGTGACAAAGTCCAATTCAAAAGAGGTAGATGATATCTTGAAAAAGTCGAATGCAAAAAAGGATGATGCTCTGAAAAAGTCTTATCAAAAAAAGACAAACAATGAAATAACTAATTCAAATTCTGAAAAACCAATTTCTTCATTTAAGAAAGCTTGGCAAAAGAAATTAAACAGAGAATTGGGATCTTACATGTTAGTAAACTTTTCTTCTAGTTTTAAAATTTTATTTAAACTTAATTTAATGCTTTATACTATTACTTATTATCAATTGATATGTATTTCATTAGTGAGAGAGTTTACTTTTAAATATATGAAGTATTAAAAATATTTTAAATATATGAAGTATTAAATATTGAAAAATATGATAAATTATTTAAAATATTGAAATATATAAATATTAAATTATACATTAAAATCTATGTTATAAATATAGGTTGTTTTTTCAATATATAAAAAGTCCCTTAAGAATTACAAGTATCAGACTCGAATCTTTTCATGTGTTTGTGTAAAAAATGGATAAACTTCATTAATAATTTGGTAATTATGTATTAACATTGCCAGAGCCAAATCTGCACCAGGCAATTCTTACCATGACATTGTAACAGCATAAAAGAATGACAAAAAAAAACAACAGATTATTAAGAGTTTTATTTGAAAAATACAGTCAGATTTTGGTGGAAAGTAGCAGAAATCTGTTTGTGGTGACCTTAATACAAAAGTATCAATAATTCTATTATATGATTCATACGTTCTTAATTAATCAACTTTGTTGGTATTTAACGGCTACTTTTAGATAAAAAATTTTTAAGTTAAATATGTTGGGTAATTCCTTTGATTTTTTTTATTGACAGTAAAATAATAAATATATTTTCAAAATAAAATAGTTATATTCTATAGGTATTTTAACCATGTTATTAAGATATTCTCTCTCTCATTTTATTCCTTAATTGTATAATTTTAAATCTAAATGTTGATATTTCAAATGTCAAATTATCTTAACCTTTATTTATTTTGATATTTGAAATTATTTCATCATATTCTATTTTGTATTTACCGGCAGATGTGAATTTAAAGGCTGTAATGTACGGTTTCGAGCTCTTGACAATTTGGAATATCATAACAAATGCCACGTGTCTGGAGGTAGTATATTTGCTTGTCCAGAATGTGTAATGACCTTTGAAAGTTGGTCTACTATTGCTGGTCATTTATGGCGAATCCATAAAAATGACATGGAATTGCACAAATGTGATCAGTGCTCATTTCGGTAAGTATTGCAAAAGTTTGGTGTATTACTATTTGTAAAAACTCTCACAAGAGCTAAATGTAGCTTTTTGTCCTAAAGTACTTTCCCATTGAATATTTATTAAATAAGTTATACAATTTTAATTGATTAATTTGAATTTTTATTTCATTTCCTTTTATATTTTTTAAAACACAACTAGGCACTTGAAAACTAAAAGTCTGATAAAAAATTCTGCTTATATTCATTGATTATTAAAAAGGCATTGAAAAATAACTAAACACTACATGAATTCATGTTAAGGCTTATTTATATTTTGGAAATGTATGAATTTTGTAATGCTGTTGACAAAGAATTATAACCTTATAAAAATAAATTCAGTGTTGTAACAGAGATGTAAATTGTTTTATTCTTTTTCTAGTAACAATAAAAAAATACTTAAATCCATAAATGTATTTCATGTATTATCATTTAGTTAATGCATTTTCTTTCTTTTGCAGTACCTACAGCTTAAGTAGATTAGAAAACATCCACAAAAAGATTCATTCTGAAGAATGCTCATATCTCTGTGATACATGTGGGAAAAAGTTTAAAAATGGAAAACAAATGCGAAATCATAGGGTGATTATTTTAATTGTTCCATGAATTTTAATTCAAATGTAATTAAAATTGTATTGATATTATCATTGAAGAATTGAACATCTTCCATATGTATGTTTTGTAATTAAATTCTTATTTTCTGCATTACTTGACATTAGGAAACAATTATGTTATTTAATAGAAATTTTTCTTAGTTGTATAAATAAGATATATTTAAAAATTATATATACAGTGGCATACACAAGGGGAGTTGGGATCCAAACCTCACTTTAGACTATGGCTCACTGAAGGCTTTTAGTGGCCCCTCATTTGAATTTAAGTCAATTTTAAAAAAAATGCTGTCTGTTTTTTGTTGTAAAAAACACCTTTTTTTCTGTTATTCTTGATAATTTAAACATTTCACTGATGTGTTTAGTATCCATTTGAGATAAAATTTCCTAAAATGATGAATTTTTCAAAAATTTTACTGTATCTTAAATAATTTTAAATATAAAAAATTTGACTATGCATAAAATCTCAGAGATTTTCTGAAATGACAGGGACTTGAATCTTAAACAGTTTTGCAAAGTATTTTAATTAGGCTTCCATTTAAGTTTTTTGAAACAGATATTATATATATATAAATACCACTTCTTCCCTTAGAATCAGTTGTAGTCTTGTAAAGCAAACCTCTCTTTTTTTATATAAATTTCCTGACTACGTTTTTTTTTTTACTGTCATGGGGCCCGTGGATCACTGAATTTATTGATGGAGTCCGCAGATCATTGTAAATTTATTGATTTGGCACTCGAGCATGAAAGGTTGAAGATCCCCCTACTTATGACCAATAAAATTTTACTTTTTAGCATACAGACACTTTAACCTACATATTTTTTATTATAATCCTCCTATAAAAAAAGTCTGTATACACAACTATATATCATAATATATACTTTCCTTCTGAAAGTATTTTTTAAATTTTGTATATTTTTGTTGCTATAAATTAGCATCTATATCTTAATAATTTAAAAATAGTTTTCTTCATATATAGTTTAAGTATGCATAAAATTTTCCATAAAAAAAAAAAGTTGTTGTATAGCCTTGTTATTAAACAGTTTGATAATTGTGTAACTAAATTTTAATGTGATATTTAATGAATCCTATTGCATCCCATATTAACATGTATTGATATTTTTGATATATTCAAATTCATAAAAGAATTTTAGGAATCGAAGTTTTTAAAAATATATTTCATAAAAGGATAAAAAATATCTTATGTTTTTATTTAAAAATAAGAATGCTGAAAGATTTTACTACCAAGAATTTAAAAAAAAAATTTTTTATTTACGTTATAAAAAGCATTGCACCGGTTACATTACTGGTATATTTAGCATCTCTTTGATATATATTGTGGATGTCTTCATTTTTTTTCTCTCTACATTGTTTGTACTCAATATTATATGCTAAAACTCATTAGAAATTTAAAAATACTTAGAACTTAAAATGTATGTTTACTAAAGATCTAAAATGGAGTTTAAATTATGGATATTGCAAACAAATTTGTTACAAATTATCTTTAAATTATATTATTTCTTTTTATAAATTTCTCTCAATTCTCATTGATATTTAGAATTTATTGGTTTATAAAAAACATTTCACTTGAACTATTTGTGTTCTTTCTTTTGACAGAAGATGAGATAAACACTGATTCCTTAAATTAATTTATCTCCAACTTTATTTATAGGTTCTCCATTTCAATAAAAAGAAAACAAAAACAAAAGGCGAAGAACTGAAATGTAAGATTTGTTCCACTGTTTTTCCATCGAAAGTTTTGTTACACCACCACCAAGATACGATTCATAACATAAAGCACAAAAAATTTATATGCAGTTACTGTGAATATACTTCAATCAAAAGAAGCACTTTGGCATTGCATATGAGACAGCATACAGGAGAGAAACCTTTTAAATGTGACCAGTGTGACTATTGTACATCAGATCACAATTCTCTTAGGCGACACAAAATGAAGCATTCTGGAGAAAGGAAATATAAATGCCCTTATTGTCCTTATTCTGCTATACAGGTAATTTTTTCAGTATCATTGATATTCAGGAATTTTTAAAATCTTTAAAAAGAAATTCAGTAGAAAAGTTTATATCTTTACAATATTGTGTATTATGTTATTGTTTTTAAAAACAATTCCACTTTTTTACTGATATCAATCATATGTGTTGATAAGTAAAAATTTGGTTCCCGCTTTTCGTTTTTATTTAATATTTGTATAAATTATGAGGTGCAATAGCATTGGAATCTTTGTCGCAAGCTTTAGGCTTACATAGTTTTAATCCTTATTCCCCATACTGTCATATATTGTATCTATAAATCTTTCCAAAACATGAAAAGTTACTTTATTATTTTAGACAATGTATTGCAAAAAATAGTCGTCCATCTTTTTGCTTTAACATTTCAACAAAATTCAAATGATATTACCAGTTATTCACATGTAAATCCTACAATAGCTGCATTTTTTTGCTTGAAAATCCAGTATTTTACACAGAACTCTACATATAGTAATCTAATTTAATAGTATCTAATCTTTGTGATGCATTTTTCATTAATATTCTTGGATTTGAAGCAAATATTTATCGAATTGCAACATTTTTTTTACGTGTATTTAAAACTACCATTTTTTTTCTCTTTTTAAAATGTTTTCAGTCCAAAATACTGTTTCTAGGCAAAAGGCTTTTGACAGATACAAGGGATATGAAACTTCCTTTGTAAGGCTGGATTTTGTTTCAAAATACCATCGAACCATCAGTGGCTGTAATTATTTCTGATTTATAGCAGCAGAACTTTTTTCAAATGAAATACTATATTAATTTAATTTAAGATCAAACAGTGCTATCTATGGATGGAATTTGAAACTTTTTAAAATTTGTATAAGGAAGAAAATCTATTCATTATTTAAAGCATTGTTATTAAAACCGTTTTGTCGTAAACCATTTGGTTGAATTGCATTTTAAACAGTCTCATGGACCTTTGATCTATACTCTATTCCTTCCTTGAAAATTTATAAAAACTTTTTGCAAAAATAATATTTTATTTGATAGCATATTTATTAAAGTGCATATGCTTAGTTTAGATTCTAGTAAGTCTGCTAATTTTAGTGATTTACTCTCAATCAATAAATATACTATTGAAGCATATGTATTTTTTATATTTTCTAAACCAGTAAATCTAACATCATACAACATTAAAAGTAGCATACATTATGAGTATCTTGATACATTCAGTCAAGTATTGTTTTACTAGTATATTTTAATCAATAACTATAATCTTAAATTAAAAATATATTGATAAATCCTATGATGTGATAAAAAAAAATTCATTATACCAATTAAAAAAATACACCAATGACATGCTTCAGTATAATATGATTGTATGTCCCAATAACTATTTTATAAACAAAAAAAATTTTTAATTTACATTCAAAAATAATCCTTTATTATTGAATTTCCATTTTTCCCCCCCATCATTTAAGCAATACATTTAGGGATTGATTTTAAAATAAGTTTTACCTTAGAAAGGAATAAAAGAAATTTTTGTTTTTTAAAAATATGTAAATGTATCTTAAGGTGTGTTTTTTTTTTTTTTTTTTTTGTCATAAGATAATTTACAAAATTTTAATTTATTATTGATTTTGTTCTTAATATGTGTGTATATTTGTGTAGGCAAGCACTTATAAGTCCCATTTCATGAAGAAGCATCCTGATTGTAATGGAGTCATGTTTTCTTGCAACATCTGTTCTTTCCGTACTGTGAAGCATGAAAAATATGTTCTGCACATGAAAGATCATGAAAGTTTAAGCCTTCTTCAGAAGATTAATTCTATGAATGAAATTAATGCAACTGATGAGATTTTTCCATTGGCTGAAGCAATGGACATAAGTTTATCAAATGGTGATAATAGTCTCATTTCTCACTTAAATAAAGATAAGAGTATGCAGTCATATTTTAACAATTTAGGTATTAATATGGTGTCAGTTTGTCAAGAAAGTACTACTTAAATTGTGTAAGGTGTTTTTTCTTATTACGTGATTATATGCTTTATATGCTAGTTGGTTGTGTTTTGTCATTTCCTGGAAATAGAACAAAAATGGTTTTAAATGTATTTTATTTAAATAAAAAAAAAGAGGAAAAAAAAATCACAAACTTGTATTCTTATATTTACATTGCTTTTGTTGCATTTAAACTACAATGAGTGCTTACTTAGGATTAATAGTTTTTGTCTAATTAAAATATCACATATTCTGAATCAATTTAAAACATTTTCATTTTCCTTTATAGATATCGCAGAAAAATGATGAAATTAGAACTTTTATTGAATCCCTAAGGGAGGTGATCAATTCACGCAAGATGTTAAAATAATGTCTCTTTGAGGTCATTTCCCTGATGTAAGTAAGTGATTTAATCAAATTCCCGAACTGCTTTAGTGAAACGATGAAATGAACAAGTCAGCCGTTTTTTTTTAAGATGTAGGATTGATATTTACAGGATTGATAATACTACTTGTATGGTTAGGAAGTACAAGGACTCGACCTCCAGTTGTTCCCCCCCCCCCCTCCCTTAGAGATTTCACATCCCTAAGGGATAGAATCAATCGATGGGAAATGTTAAAATAATGTCTTCAAGGTCACTTCCATGATGAAAGTAAGTGATTTTACCAAACCCTGAACTGTTTCAGTGAAATGAACTAGTCAGGATTTGCATTGGCAAAATGCTATCCAGGGGGGGGGGGGCGAGTCCCTGTACTTCCTAACCATACAGGTATGACTATCGATCCCTTAAATATCAACCCCATATCTTTAAAAAAAATGGCTGACTTGTTCATTTTGCTAAAATAGTTCAGAGATTTGATCAAATCACTTACTTACATAAGGGAAATGACCTCAAAGAGAGACGTTATTTTAACATCTTGCGTGAATTGATCATCTCCCTTAGGGATTCAATGAAAGTCCTAATTTCATCATTTTCCTGCGACATAAATAGGATGTAAAATGTTTTATATTTGTATTCAAATACAATTTTTTTAAAATCATGATTATCAAAACTGTCCAGGAAGATATTCTTGACAGGGCAAAGTAAGTATTTTTTTTTTTAAATATTAAAATGTAATTCAATTTTACATAAATTTTCATCAAAACTTAAACCATTTTGTTAATAGGGAAATGTGATTGTATTAGTTCATATTATATATTATCACTAAATGTATTATTCATGATTAGCTAACATTTTAGTGTCTCCAACTAATGTATTTTCATTATGACAAGATTAACTATTAATCTTGAAATGCTATTGACTAAGAACAGGCACAGCATGTTAACAGTAACTAATGATTAATATTGAGTTAACCCTCCAAGCGCTCTGCATGTAATCCCATCATTCCCAAAAGCGGCCAAGCCGCATTCTTAAAAATACGGCTCAACCGCTTTTGAAAACCCCACCTGATGGCAAAAAAATACATGTGGTGCATTTTCAAAGCATCTCCAGAATGGCAAGACTTTACGTGCAGACCGCTCAGAGGGTTAAAAACAATACAGAGTATGTTAATTCAAATAATTATCAATGTCGCAACTTTAAGGCTATTGGGAACAGACCTAGTAATTTTAAACCATGGTTGATGACACTTGATAAGGCCCCTCATTCTTTTAACTATTATATTATGCCACTATGAGTATCAGATTTAATATACAATCTCACTATCTACCAGTCTTCAGTGAGAGAATCAGGATTCAAACTCATGACTCAACTGAAATATTGCTGGACATGGTTATATATTACAGCTGTATAGGCAATAATGATGTAATGCAATAGATTTTTAGCTTTGGAATTTCGATTTGGTTTTTATTTACAACAAAAATAAATGCTAGATATATCAATCGTGGGAAAATTCAAAGAAATTTTTACCTATAGTCCCAATATAGCCAAATGGGTACACTGATTAAAAATATGAATCATTGTAAAAAATAAACTGTGCCTAAATATAATGTGAGTATTCTTTTAGTGTACTAATAACACTTTTTTATGCATATTTATAAATGAAAGTATCTAAAGTAGATATGTCAAGGAGTATTTCTATAAAAATATAAAGGCAAAATAATAGAAGTAAACTAGTTTTGTGATATAACATTATCTGTTATGTAGTTGATTTAATTTTTTTAACTATATCTCAATCTCTAATGATTCAATTAATAAAAAGTGCTCACAACAAGTATTATATATAAAAGAAACTCATTTAAAGTAATTACTCTAAAACTTGCTGAAGAGATGCAATTTCACAATTTAAAGTTAAAAATAATTAAGAAATAAACTGCTTATATTCATCTGAAATATTGTTATAGAATATCACCAAATAATTTAGAATGATAAATAACTCTAGAGTGGATTAATTTTTAAATGGTTACAGTAAAATTTCGTATTTGAAGAAAGAATTAGTACAAGAGTAATTGGAAAAGAACCGAGGGACCCGTCGGTCGAGTCTTGCATTTCGCAGAATCGAGATCGATTTGAGCCTAAAAAAGACTTTACAATCCTTAGCTGAGAAGGGAAACTATTTGGGAAGGAAGGGTTGGGACTAATAACTGAAGACTCTCCTATCCTAATCTTAACCAGTTGGTCAAGTCTTGAATTTCCCAGAATGGAAATTGGTTTCGAATTTTTTAAAAAAAAAGACAGACTTTTCCTTCTTTGAAAAGTGGATTGTAAACTATTTGGAAAGGGAGGAGTTGGGACAAATATAAATAATTGAAGACTCTATCCTAATCTTAACAATGAGAAGTAAAATGCTCTACAGTAAGAAAATAAAAAAACACCCATCTGCCAAATCTTCTATTCTAGGCAGCAAATAGGTTTCTTGCTGAGTACACCAACTGTTTTCTTACTCTTTTACAGGAATAAGTTAAACAAATTGTTCCAGTCCCCATCCCTAGCTACAAACAATGTGAAATACATCAAACTAGCTGCTATACCATTTTTCGTACGGGTGGATTGAAGGAAAAAGTTTTTAATGAGTTAATTTTACTTAAATTGCAAATTAAACAAAAAAAAAAAAAACCCTGTTTGTTAAATTTTAAGTCTGTAGATCCAATAGCTGATAAAAAGGATTTTATTTTATCTATATCTCCCTGTAACTCTCTTGTGGGTCGATTTTTGAAAACACCTTCCTAAGCTGATCTCTAATCAGCAAATATAGCTCATTGTTACAAATTTTGTGTAATGGACGCTTAAAATAGTATAAATAATTTATATCTGGAAGTATAATACGTTATTACTTTGTTGCATTTATTTTATGTTAAAATTGTAATCAGCCTCACACTCTGCCTGTTCAAGCTTTCACAGTTCTTGGCATAGACAAAACAAAATGCAAAGTTTTGCTGCACACATAAATATATGCTGTTGCAGACTTTTTTGCTACTTTCTTGACAATTATCGTTATATTTTGAACACTTCACCCAATATATTTATAAATTATAGTCTATGTGTTATTCTGATGTATAAGCTATATTATTGTAAAGTTTAATTAAAATCCATTCAGTTTTTGCGTGAAAGAGTACCAAACATCCACACAAACTTTCACGTTTATAATATTAGAAAGGATTAAAACAATACTTTAAAAGGAAATGATAGCCTTTGTTGCCACATATCGATAACAAAAGACACTTTCAATACATACTACAATTTTACAGAATTACCAATTTCTAAAATCATATTGACAATATACTTAACATGAAGTTTAATGATTAGAATAAGTGTTATTTAATCGTCTACTTCAAAAGAAAAATTTGTTAATTATTTTATTACTGCATCCTTTTAAAGTTCAAATTATTGCATTCCCATTTTCTTTTATTAGAAGTAAAAATTCAAAATCAAAAACTATTCTAAAACTAAAAAAAATATTAATTCCTCAATCAACTTTTTTCCCAAAGGTTAGAAGATTCTGCGATAAATGTTGCATTTAATAA
This sequence comes from Trichonephila inaurata madagascariensis, assembly GCA_019973955.1. Lineage (NCBI taxonomy): Eukaryota > Metazoa > Arthropoda > Arachnida > Araneae > Nephilidae > Trichonephila > Trichonephila inaurata. Next base: position 293,424 of record BMAV01005629.1, on the reverse strand, counting down.
ATAAAGTATTAATGTTTAATTATTTCTAAAATATTGACTACATATCGGAATCGAGCTTTAATACTTACAAGAAATAACTTTGTTAGAAGATTTTAGTTTTTCATAAAATACTATATAATTCATATGTTTAAAATACTAATATACAAAGCTTATACACGAACATCTTTTAACAATTAAGTTAGTAACGATGCAAATATCAATTTTTATGTATTTTTTCTTTTCAAATAAATTTCATATCATTCTATGGGTAAAAAATTCATGTGTTCTTTAAAGATCATATATATTATAGCACACTTCATTAAAATTGTTTAGTTTGATTTATATCACAGTAATGCTGCAAGAATTATTGAAAATGATTTTTGTAGTTGTAAAAATTCACGTTACATGCAACATTGAAACTGGTTTTTAACTTGGGGAAAAAAAATGAAGATTTAAAAAGCAGACTCTATACAATTCAGTAGTTTTGGGTATAAACAAATGACTCCTGTTTAGTTGTGTGTAAACAGGATATACAAAAAAAAACAATAAGAAAAACTCCACATCATTTATGAAAAAATTTATTCATTTCAACATTAGATTCATTTTGTATTTTAATAAAATATGCTTTAGATGTTTAATAAATAAACAAATATTAAAAGCAGTACATTTTTAAAAACATGCACCATCAAAAAATTTTAAAATCATTAAATGTTTAGACATTTTTAATATGCACCATAAAAATTGAAAATATTAAAAACTAAAATTAGCATTGATGTCAAAATATTCAAAAAAAAAAAACTCCATCTAATCCAATTTACACTAAATCAACATGTCAAACTATAAATTTAACAGCTTTTGAAATTTAAAATCAAATTTCAAGTCAATTCAATTTAACACACCAAAACACTTTCATAAAAATATAAATTGTCAATTTTATAAATAATCTTAATATAATAAAAATTTATTATAATTTAATGACCAGCATCTTCAGCTAAATCTATCTGAAATTGTTCCTTTGCTCTCTTTAAAAAGTCTTTGTCTTGCATAAGATCCAAAGCTACCATGGCCATTGATTTAGCAGTGATCAATGTAGTCAAATGAGCTTCAGGAGTACCCGACGCTTGAGTGAATTCCACAGAATGATTAACAGCTCGAGTACCTATAGAATATGTAGGATGGATGCTAGGAACAACATGAGATACATCTCCCATATCTGATGATGCCATAAATGGAATCTTTTTATTATTTCCATCATCAAATTGTACTCCTGGGGAAAAAATCACTATGTTTAATATCAGCCTATGTCTATATGAATATATATATGTCTATATGAATAGAATATAAGGAATGGAAAAATGGAGTTAAGCTTCAAACTGATATTACATATTTTTCATAGAAGAAAAATTTGCAATAAAATATTTTATTTAAATAGAACAGCATAATTTTTCATGCTCACAAAATTTATACATGAGGTACTATTTAAGTTTTAGTATGAATAAAAGCCAAATATTTAAATAAAACATGTAAACAAGTAATTACCAAAGTATACTCTAGTTCTCATTTTTATATTTATACTAGAAACTAGACACTTGGACAAGAAATAAAACTTCTCAAATTTCATTGCATCTATTGGTGCTGTAATCATTATTGTCACCTATGCTTATTCATTCAGTGTTGATGTAACATAGTCGCATTAAAAGTTTGTATTAAAAACACTTATGAAAATTTAAGTTTGTCTCAAAAATGAATTTCTTTTTTTACTTTCATTTTGCATAATGCATTAATACTTGGTCCATAGATATTCAGTAACTTACAGGTACTTTAAAACAACCATTTCATTGCTTCATTTCGTAGAACATTCAATGCTGTTCATAGTTCGCAGTAAATATTTACCCAGTTAAGCAGTGTCAAAGGTCATAACAGATTGCACAATCCTTCTCCCTTTGCTTGCTTCTCTCAGTTGCCATGCTTTTTTGTTTTCACCCCACCTCAGGCTTGCTCTCGCACACAACCACTTTCTTCAACACTTCTCACCATGTATTATTAACATCTCCTTGCAAAGAATGCTAAGTAACATCACAATTTAAACTTTCACTAAAGGTTAGGCATTTATAAAGAGGGGATTTAATTATTTTGTGTCAACAATCTTATATAAAATATTCACATATTATAGCAGAAAATCTATATCTCAGGAAAAATAAGAAATAAAAGAGTACATATAGAAATTCCAAATCAAAGAGAACTACAAGAACAATTAACTGCAAAGGCACCAACATCAAAACTGCTTATTTTCTTAAATAGAAAATTTACTGGTCAATGCATCAGAATTCAATGAGGTAATCCATCTAAAGAGTGTTCAGGAAAAAAATTTGTCACTATAAAATTTGAAATTAAAACTTATGTTAAATAATATGAATGTAATTTAAATGTTCCAACTCCATCACAAATATTGTCAAATCAAAATTAACCACAAGTATCAAAAATTTATAGAACTTCATTACCAAACTTTTAGGAAAAATAAGAATCTTCTACAATTAGAATGCAATTTAAAAACATACTTGATAATAAACAATTGAGAAGCATAAGTTATGATTAAACCAGGCTTTGACAGATGAAGCTATAACTTAATTTATTAAGTTCATCACTTTTCCATACATAAAAATGACATTTAATTGTAGAAATTCATAAAAGTACTCAGAATTAGATAAACTAGTATGCAAGTCAAGAAATTTGATTAGGTAAGAAGAGTCTATGTTCATTTAGTTTTAAAATAGGATAAAAGTTAAATTATCAGATGCCTTTGTCTAAAATACAGTAATGTAAAAATCTTAGAGAAAAACTAAAGCAATATGGAGCATGAATTCTAAAGAGCTTTTGAAATTATAAGATGTTTCATTATTTTCAGAAAAACAATCGCAAATTTTACATAACTCATTCATAAAATTGGTTCAATCACACCAAAATTTTATCCAGATAAGAGTAAATTGAGATCATTAATTGTAAAAAATATTTCCAATAAGCAATGCATTTTATGTAATCAAAACCATCAGACTTTTAAAATATGAGTGTCGATACGAGAAGCGAGATCATACTAAACTATTGTTGTACTAATTGCTTAAGCTATCAATCTAAATTATCTCTCTCAAGGTGTCAATCTACTCATTTTGAACATAACTCACTTTTCTGCAATATTAACATTGCAGCAAAACAATCAAATGCAGTAATTCAACCTGAAAAATATAATGAATTAAATCCAAAAGCAGAAGAATCTGATTCAACATGAAAACTGAGAAATAGTAAAAATTATTCTGTGTCTGACATTTCTCAACTGATACTTTCTTGTTAGCTCATGCAATTTTAGATTCAGGTAGCATGTCAAATATTATCACAGGTTTTGCAAACCATTTATGTTGTTCCTCAAGAAGTTATGATGTTTCTCTAGAAGAGCATGTAAATTTAACAGTTAAGAATTTAAGTGAAAATGAGACACCAGTAAACAACCACTTGTTTTCTGGTAAACTTTAAAAATTAGACTTTCTTCATATTATTCTCAATTACACTTAAATAATATGGAAATACCACAAGAACTAGCAGATCCAAATTTGTGCTGCTTGAGGAAAGAATATGCTTATTGAAGAAAGGACTGAAAATTAGAGAAGGCTAAATTCCCACATCAGATAACAGACTTATTTAGCAATGCAGTTTTCAGGTATATTATAACTCAAAATTCATACAAGTTCACGAAAGACAAAACAAATGAATATCACTGAGCATCATGAAAATCATCTATATTTGACTCAAATGCCAATTAAAAATATATAAAGTTTATGGCATTACAAAGGTTTAGCGATAAAGAGATTATATCAGCTGATCAGCTCAGTAAATGATAAGTGAAGGGTAAAAATTATATTAGGAATTCATGTAAAAATATTTAGACTTGGGTCATATAGAAAGAAGGGAAGATATTTCAGAAAAAACAATACCTGGATTAATTTTCCATAGCATGAAGTCTTTGGACGATACAGCAACTACCAGATTAACCCTCTAAGCGGTCTGCTTGTAAAGTCTTGCCATTCTGGAGATGCTTCGAAAATGCACCGCACGTATTTTTTTGCCGTCAGGTGGGGTTCTCAAAAGTGGTTGAGCCGTATTTTTAAGAATGCGGCTTGGCTGCTTTTGGGAATCTTGCTTGAAGGCAGAAAAAGCATCTCTGGAATGACGGGATTTTACATGCAGACCGCTTGGAGGGTTAAGAATTCTTTTAATAGCTCAGAGTGCTTACTACCTCAAGCTTCAATTGAAATACCCTACTATTAAAAGGTATTTTGAAATTGTGGCATGATTTCACAAATATAGCTTTCTACCAGACCTACATCTAGACAATATGACAAATCCTTATTAATCAGAATCACCGTGACACAAGAATTATACGAAAGACAAAGAGAAGATTAATCAGTCATTACAGATTTAAAACTGATATACGAGACCACCAGTGTGCTCCTTTTTTATTCAAACAATTAACTCTGGATAAAAAATTCAAGATTCCCTCTACTTCTAAAATAACTCTGCAAGACATGTGCATGTATGTAGCGTTGGGTGCACAAGGTTTCGACACTGCTTGCAAACTATGATGCCAATTACAAAATATACAGGAAACTTTCAGAATGAAATTGCATTAATGGAATTTCAATTCAAAAGAGGCACTTAATTCATTGATAGAACAAGAGCCTTTTTAAACATATAGAAAATCTGCTAAAAAAAACTTTAGTTGTTGGCTGGAAACCCATATACACTTTTAGGTACTGTCATCAGCAAAGCAAAAATCTTCCTACAAAAGTTATGGTTTAGAAAACTATATTAGGAAAAATTCCTGCCAAAAACAATCTCATCAGAGTGGCTCAATTTTATGTCATCTCTAAAAACTCTAGAGAAACTCAAAATAAATTGATAATTTTTTTTATGGATTCTTATGTGCAAAACTCATTCTTTTAAAATACACAGATGCTTTGAAATCAGTCCATAGATTCATGGTATACATGCAAAGAAGTTGGTACCACTATGATTAAGCTAATTATCAGTAAATCTTGCATAAGCCCAATTAAGGTAATCTCCATTCTTTGCTTCGAAATCTGAGCCTGTTTGCTACTGGTGCAATTAATTGAAAATGTTCATCTCTCTTCATAAAAGGATTTAGTGAAGGTCATCTAACAGATTGATTTAGCCATAATTGCCTGGATCCACTTAAAGCATTCACCAGTAATCGAGTTTCCAAGATTCAAATTTTGAATGGAAGCACATACCTTCCGCTTTAAACCCTGAAAATATATTATGGTGACAATTCTGAAGAACTGTCATCATTGAATCTATTGTAGAATGCCCCCCGGTATTATCTAGACATTCACGAATTTAGTGAAGTTTGAATCACCAATTCTGATTAACTTTACATGTCAGAACTCTAAAAATGATCCAATGTCAGCTTAAGATCAATTTTAAACTCTGCTTTAGAAGATGTCTTCCACAATATTACTAATTGTGAAATTGATTTGTATATCCATGGTTATATTTTCAGATTCCTGTATAATACCTAAAATACATCTCATTGTTTGGCTCTCCGCCCTAATGAGGAACTTCAGAAAGCAAAATTCCATGTGATAAAATTCAAGTAACATTTAACAAAAAAATTACAGCTCTTAGAAACGGGGGGAATATTAAAAAGGGTCGATTGGCCTATTTGAATCCTTTTCTCTATCAACAAACCCTTCCTTAGAGTTGGCTGTAGACCACATAATTCAAAGACTTATTTAATAAGAAATTTCCTATTATGCTTCCAAAAATCTTAACTTTTATACTTATGAACTATTACCGTGTAAAATATTTGCACATGGGTACACAGACCTTATTCTATCTAGTTACACAAGAACTCTGCCCTTTAGATGGTAGAAACACTTCCAGACAAATATTACAGAATTATATTGTTTGCTTCTAGGATAAACCTAAGAATGTATAACAAATCATGGGAAATTTATCAAATGGCTTATTCATTCAATATTAATATAACATGCAGCAACACTTAAAGTATGTCTTAAGAACTCATTTTTAATTACCTGAATTTTACTCAGTGCAATAGCATCAATATAGTTCATAAGACATTTTTAACATACCTAACTTCTCTGCATATATCTTGTATCTCTCTGCTAAAGTTTTATTAGTCATAAGACTTTGATAAGCATCATCATCTTCGTTTTCAATCGAGACTTCACATCCTGTTGATATTGCAGCAGCAGTCATACACGAATCTATTCGTTTACTAAGATTTTCCATTTCATAATTAGTTGGTCCTCTATAATACAGTTTCATTTCAGTGTTTCCTGGTATGACATTGGGAGCTTCGCCTCCTTTTGTTATAATTGCTAGGGAGTAAAAAGTAACAAATACTTATGCATTCCTAAATAACTATTTAATTAAAAATAAAATTTTCGTCCACAATATTGGGTTACAGAAAAAGTGTACATTAAAATTAAAAAAGTATTCATAAAATTTTTTTTTTATAAATATTACCAATGACAAAAGTGTGCATGTTGAAAATAAGTAAATAATGTCAGAAACACATTTACTTATTTTTCTTTACACTTTATAATTTTTCAAACATTAGAATTTTAAATATTTATGTAACATAATTATAACAAAGATTTCTTCCTCATGGTAATATAATCCTTTACTATTTCAAAAATTATGCTACAAGAAGTCTACTAATTGAACAAAATTTAAAAAATAACACTTATTAAAAATACACACACAAGTTTATCCACATGAACACATTTATATACACAAAAATATTGGACCAGAAAATTGAACATATCTTCCTGGTTCTCAGCTCCTGAAATGCATGTTGAGGTAGAGAAAGGAAAAAATGTATGTTGAGTACCTTAATAACTTCTACTCATAAACTACAATTTTTAATTTTAATAAGACAAATTATTTAAAAAGTTATGGAAGAATTTCCTTTTAGTCTATCAGGCTTAGTTTAGATTATTCTAGAATGAAGTAACTATAAAAAATGGGCATTAATTTCAAATTCACTTTAATTAGAATATATACTCAGTTGATATACCTCAACTGTTCATTACAGATGATCATCATAGACCAGGGATGGTGAAATGATGGCATGCGACACAATATTTTGGGCATGCCACCAATCAAAATGGTTTGCACTTTAGTACAACATCACAAAGTTCATTATGAAGGACCTCACAAGGGATCTCATTCGTGGTTTCTACACTAAACAACATGTTTTCATAAACAATATTATTACAAGAAACTACAAATACTTCCCCAACTTGAAAAAAAATATCAAAATTCACGGCATGAGAAACTAGATGAAGAAAAAGTTTTAGAACAATTTACTTCCAAAATTGATTCTTTAATCGAGAATTTTCAACAAGATGTTCTCAGTTCAAATAATGATCGGAAACACTCAAGTGTATTATGAACCCTTATATGACTTCATTTGATATAAACTTGTCCCCACTTCGAATGGTTGGAAATTGAATTTGAAATACAACTGATTGATTTTCTGTGTAGTTCAGTATGGATTTAAAAATTTATTGAGAAACAAGGAAAAAGTGTTGGAATTGACAGAGTAAAAATGCCAGTAATGAAAGTTTAGAAACATTGAATTAGATTCCAGATACACTTTAACTGTTTGAAGAAACTGTTGCGACTCATGCTATTATAATCACATTTTTATCTACCTATGCCTGTGAGTCATTATTTTCAGTAATGAATAACATTAAAAACTCTCTTAGAAATCATTTGACAAATGACTCCAATTCAACATGCATTCTACTAAAAGTAATATCTTACAATCCTATTATAAGTTATTTGCCATCTAATTTGCTACAACAAAAGTCACACTAACGTTACTTCTGAGTTGCACGTATAACTAAAATATTTACTACTATACAGTGCAAAATGTATTTTTTCAGAGTAATTAATTTTATTATTTTCCCAATAATCACAAGTTAAAATTATTTGACGGCACGTCTATACCTCATTAAACATTTTTTTAGAAAAAATGGCATGTTGCTCCATAAACGTTCATCACCCCTGTCATATACATAGCATAGACAAATGTCTACCATTTGGTCTTTTGAAGAGCCAAGTGAAACTGCTATTTTGAAAAGATTTTTTAATAAGATTGTATATTTTCTGATGAACAACTGTACAACGAACTAAAATAAGTTTTTTAAATGGTTACATTGTAAATTTATATTTTATGAGGGTTCTATTTCTTATGGGAGAAAGAAAATGGATAGGACACCATTGTGGGTTAATATGACCCTGCAGATGATCCATATATTTATACGAACTTTCTACGTGGAATCCTTGAAGAAAAATATTCTATTTAATAAATCAATTTTACTTACATTTTTTTACATATTGGTAAGAATTTTATATTCTTAAAAAAGATTTGAAATGACTTGCTTATTTTAATTTCTAGATTCCTTAAACATTACAGAGAAATTGGTTTAATATAAAAACTATTAAGATGTATGGATGCAGATTCTGATGATGAAAATGACAATATAGCTCCTGTTCCACATCATTCAAAATGAGGAATATCATGAAAAGTAAGCGCAGTTATTTAGATGGCACATTCCAATGGAGAAATGAATAACAAAATGGATAATATTGAACATTTTGTTGAGTTTGATGCAAAAAATAACTCAAAGAAAAAATAAGATTATTTTTCAAAAACTCAATAAATGTTTCGTTTTTCAAAAAATTTTGTTTTAAATTTCTTTAAGTTCCAGTGTGAATGCTTTTGTTTCACTGATTTTTATTAAACATATGAAAATATACACATCTATGTAAAAAAAGGGGGGGGGGAATCGAATAAACCTAATTTTGTTCGATTTATGGAGTTTATTTTTGCAATATCCTTTAGCACTAAATTCTTTCAACACAAAAAAATATTTCAGCCCCTTCACTTTCATGTTAAGCAATTTTCACTGTATTTAAAACCTTAATATGTAAGATATAAAAAAACACTCTTCCAAGACAAATCTTTAAAAATGTCATTTTTGAAAAAGCGCCAATACTTATGCATTAGACACTCACATCCTTATTTTATTAATGATGTCTATCAGTTCTATTTAAATTCTAATAGATAGAACAAAATTTAAAGATATTAAATAGCTCATATTTCAAACTAATCAAATGATGTTTAAATTTGAAACCTTACTATTTATGCCATATAAGCAGCGAAGTAAAAAAATTAGAGAACAAATTCGATTTAGATTTAATGATGAAATATATAGAATTAAATTATTCATAAACATTACACTTTAGAAAAATAACTTAACAAATACATAATAAAAGTTACCATGAACTCTGCATGTAGGCTTAATATGCTGTCTAAGAAGAGCAAGATTATTATAAGCACCAACAACTGCATCTAAGGCATTCAGACCTTCCCAAGGATAGCCTGAAGCATGAGCCTCTCGTCCAGTGAATTGGATAGTTTTCTGTAAAATGTTATTCATAATAAATATACAAAATTCCATATAAGTATGAACATTTACTTGAAATTTAAAATTAAAATAATAAAGATCTTTTCTTTTCCCTTTTTTTAAGAAAATTTTACACGAGCAGACATTAAACCTTGTTATTCTAAGTGGATTTTGTTAACTTCCATGTATGTGACTCGTTAAAGAAAACTTTTTTTAGCTTATATATGAGAAAATGTCTTTCAGAATGTTTTTAGCATAAAAAATATATATCCTCTTAAGCAAAATCTTGAAACTAAAACTCTCCCAATCTTTTATAAACTAATAACCTATTTTTTTATTTTTTTTTAAAAAAAAAACCTTTATAGCATTCTGTAATAAATTTGAACATTAGTATGTATAAATTAGTGGCATTTTAAAACCAGTAAACCAAGAGTATATCAAATTTCATTTAGGGATTAGATACTCAAAAACGAGATTAGATTTAAAATTTTACCCAAACCAAACAAAGACTGCAGAAAATTATTAGCATAAATTACGGTATATCAAATATAATCTAATCTTACAATTATTTATCAAAATTAATACAACAATTCATCTTATTAGTTGAATTTCTTAAAATTTTAAAACATTGACACGCAAGCCTTTTACATACTTCTTAAGAGATGAAGGACAAATCTAATCAGAAATAATGAGACCTTTATCTTTAATTCTTTATAGCCGAAAAGAATTATTAAAAATAAAGCTCATTCATTTATAATTGTTTTGTACAAACAATTTCTCTAAAAGTTAATAATGATCATTATAAAATACTTTATAGATTACAGAAATCATGAATTGGGGACTAATTTTTGGAGATGTAACCAATATAAACACTTACGATACAATATATTTAATTTTTTTGAGCTACAATCCATCCACCCCTGACATCTGGACACAGAAGTAAATTTGTTAGCACAATACATAGAGCACAAGGCTTCTGTATAAACAGAATCCTAAATCCCAAGAACTAATTCATAACACTAAGACCATATTCACACCAATAAATAATGTCATTACACCTCTAACAGCACTTCTAAACTAGTACCATCTGCATGGTGAGAATGTTTGGTCAAGAAAGCTGCCTTAGTAAAATTTCCTCAATTATTACATTGAGGATTGCTTATAAAAGATTTTATTTAATTAAGATAGCTTGAAAAATAGATTCATTATTATGTGTTTTGTATATACATAACACTTTTATATTGATTTGTCAAAAACATTTACATTAATCAATTTTCCCATTCTGAAAATACATGGAAAATCAAAACAAAAACAATTTTACTTAAAAACAACCAAGAAAAAATAACCCTAATATTGAAATATTTCTTGTTTGAAATCCTTAAATACAAAATTTGATTCAATTATCTCCATTGTTACTGAAATATTTAAAATTACTATCCTAAATTTGGAATAGTAAAAGATGCTATATACCAGTTAATTATTTTTAATTACTCCCTTCTCATAGTGTTTAAAAAACTAATCACTTGCATTTTTTACAAAATAGAATATTAACTCAAATAGTTAAGATTTAAAAAAAAAAAAAAATTAAGACAAATTTTTAAAAAATTGGGTAATATATTCATCATTTGCTCAACATTATCTAGTATTATGGTCCCCTCAAGATATTTTACAAAATCTTTTAAGAATTATTTATCGAAATCGAATTAAATTCAAAATACATGCCATTTAAGCCATTCTCTAATTGTCAACACCACACTCTAATAAGTTAAACAAGAGAAACTGGAGATACACCTCTTTTATTGAACCACGGTTAAGTGTGATGAGGATGACATCCACGCACCTCACTTTTCAAACTTCTATGCCATGCTAATGCGAGAACTTTGGACCTCAAAAAAAAAATTTAATGTACATCAGCCTCCTTTGACATTGTCGTAAGTGGCAGTCAAGTATCAAATCCACAACCTTATCAAAACAATATTAGCTACAAGTTGATAACTACAACCTCAGCGGTGCTGATCTCCACATAAAATTAGATTCCATGAGAAAATTCTTTATTGATGTATTAGTTCACTATCATAATTTCGTATTCTTTCAGCTAAGAACAGCAAATAAATTTTATCCAGCAAAAACAAGAACTGTAGATGATATTAAGAATGTTCTTAATGACTGCATCATTTGCACACCTACAGTTTGTAACAAATTAATTCATAGGAATACAAATAGAAAAACCTTGTAATTTGAAAAGCTTGTTTCTTTTAGACTATTAAAAAATTAAATAAAATAATTATATTGTAATGGATTTAATGTTATAAAAAATTTGAATTTTATGCAATTCTATAATTTATATAATCAATTTTATACAGATTCTGAAAATTACTTACCCTACTTATTGCAATAAAGGGAGGATACAAATGATTATCTGGACTTGGATGAACCATTAACGCTGCATCAACATCTTTAAAAGCCCCTCCTTTGATCAAAGTAACTTTTCCACCACCGCCTTCTTCAGCAGGTGTTCCAAGAACTACAACCTAAAAATTAAATTATAATAAAATAAACAATATATATCAAAAGAATTCTATAGCAACTTCAGTTGTAAACTGTTACTATGTTGCTAACTTGTTCAAAGATGCAAAAAAAAAACAAAAAATACACTCTTCTCAAATCATACCATTTAGATGAATTTCATCTTCTATTATAATATTAATATGACCCTAAAACCAGTCATCATCTATACCTCCCTTGTATGAGGACATGCAATGAATTCACATATTAATTCAAAATGTGCACACAAAAATTTAATTACTAGACAGATATTAAACACTCATTGATTCATGAGAAACTGACTTCTCTCAGAGCAGTGAGTAAAATCCCTACTATTAGACAATCAAAACAAATTAACAAAATTCTTAGAAAAAATTTCTCTTTTGACAGATCAATGAATAACAAAACATATTCTCTTGATTTAACTTTGCACAAACTCTCTCTCTCTCTATATATATATATAAATAACTTTAAATAAACTTTGCTTTTGATTAAATTCCATTTATATTATTAAATTTTAAATACTCTGAATCTTAACTTATTTCCATTTTAAACTCAAAGTAAATTCTGGATATGCAGTTCCACTTGCTTGAGCAGCTATCCATTCAATATGTGTGATAGTTTTAGCTTCTCCCTACAAGTCTAACATAAAATAACCGACCATTCTCTCTCCGTTCAGCCAATCATAGAATTAGAAGTTATTCCGGTTCACGACAGACTTTAAACTGGTTTTTCCAAACCCTTTAAATGAAGTTAATTCTTTGCTCCAACCATAAATAAACCTCACACTTCAAGAAACTTAATTTCGAAAAAGCAATTTCAAATTTTATGATACTTTTTTTTTACTATGACAAGTTTAAAGGTTACAATGCTACTGAATTTTCCCCCCCAAAATACATCATTTCATGATTATCGCAAGCAGCAACTTTAGGCAAAATGCCTTTCACTTGAAAAAATCTGATAGATTCTTCCTCTGTTCAGGTTAAATCCCAAATTCTCATTAGTTTTTCATCCATTTTTGACATTATTAATAAAAAAGACCCATGACTTTTTTAAAAATGTGGCAGTAAAAGGTTACCAGCAAGGATATTCCACTTGACATCAGTTGTATCATTTTTGGCCACTTTATCGCCTCCATTAGCAAATGGAAAACTCTGTTATCTTTAATATTGTTCCAATGATTCAAAAAATAAAACCTATAAAACATGTGTCTCAATGATTCTTAAGAATAAAGCTTACAACTAATACAAAATTTGGATTTGTTGGAATACATAAATATCTCTAGTACTTTTTAAAAGGTATACTTCATGTTTGTTTAGACTAAATTTTACATTTTCATTTAGTATCCCCTTTTTATATGTAGGTCTGATAAAACCTTATTGATATGCTATATATACTATCATAAATTTCAGAAAATACTGCCTTTAATACAAACCATTGAACAAAGCCTGATGATAATTACAACTTACGAGTTATAAGACAGACTTAACAGGGTTTGTTGACTTGAAAACACTTCTATTTCCCTCAAACTAGTTAGGCAAAGTATTTTCAAAAGTTAATTAATAATTATAGAAAAAATAGGCAAAACAGTATAAAACTGGTTACAGCTGCTAGTAAAATAAGAAACTAAAACCACCTTAATAACTGTCTGCTACATATTCTTATAAATATCTTCATGTTTCATGTCCACTAAAAATCCATAGTGCCACAAAACATTAAAGCTATTGGGATTCAAGTTCTCAAGTTGTTCACTATACATCTAGAATTCATCTGACTATTCTCAAAGAAATTACATGGATGGGGTCAGCAAATTTGAATCTGGCTGATATAAATATCTGGAATATTCAATTAACAAACATGTTTGTAATTAAAAAATTATCATTTTTCTTCCTTTCATAAACACATTAACCCTCTAAGCGGTCTGCTTGTAAAGTCTTGCCATTCTGGAGATGCTTCGAAAATGCACTGCACATATTTTTTTGCCGTCAGGTGGGGTTCTCAAAAGCGGTTGAGCCGTATTTTTAAGAATGCGGCTTGGCCGCTTTTGGGAATCTTGCTTGAAGGCAGAAAAAGCATCTCTGGAATGACGAAATTTTACGTGCAGACCGCTTGGAGGGTTAACTTTAAATTTTCAATTCAATACAATGTCCTATAAAATTAAAAATATAACAAGAAAACAAAATATCTTAAAGTAAATATTCTAACAGTTTCTAAGGTTTGACATACAAATGCACAAAAGCAGAGGCGTAGCTACCGCAGTATCAATGATACGAAGCCCACAAGCTACAGGAGCCCCAATATATATGATGAAAAAATTTTGGAACTAGTTTGATATCACTGGGCACGCACCAAGTTTATGTTTGCCAAGATGGGCGATATTATTACAATATGGTTACCTTTATATTTTTGCATTTTTTGGAATATTGCGTTTCCAGTACTTTTTAATTGATATTCATTATTAATGTTAATATATATTATGTAATTATTTTATTAATAATATAAAAATACAATTATTATATGTAATCATATAATATTCATTATTTATAATAATTGTTTTATATTTATTTACAAAAATTACATATTATGTTATTTATAATTTTATTATGTTATTTATAATTTTATTATGTTATTTATTTATAATTATTACGGTATACAAGTATTCTTATGAATAATTTTTATATTATAATACAATGGTTATATATAATAATTATTATTAAATCATAATATATGAATATTATAATTACTCTATTAAATTATATAAAATTATTATATACTGCATAATATTATTAGTACATGTAACTTTATTATATTGTTATTCATTATTTACTGACTATTCTTGGTTATTTTCAATCTCTTGCTATATTCTTTTGAAAAATATTTCACTGTATTTCAAAACAATTCTTTAAAATTATCTTCCTGACTATTTGATACCGCTAAGCCGCCATCTTGGATTCCATCCCAGCAACAAGCACTGCTTGGCATCATGCCTTGTGATATCAAGCTAGCACCAAAATTGTTAATATATTTAGGGACCCCCAAAAAGAGCATGCAAAAAATTTTGATACAGGAAGGGGGGCCCCACTCAGGAGTAGCTACACCAGTGACAAAAAGACTAATATTTTCTACAAATAATCAAAAATTATACATATGGTAACACATAAAAGCTTGCATACCTTCCCAGATATTTCAGGAAACACTTCAAGTGCAGATTTAATAGCAATACCAGCACCCAATCCTGATTCGGCAATCAGGTTATGTCCACAAGCATGCCCTATCTTGGGCAAAGCATCATATTCACATATCACAACAATAGTTGGTCCCGTTTCTGTAAATAATTCAATATAAATGTAATAAATCAATATTCTTTATAAGAATTATATCTAATTCTGTAAAAATTAACATAGCTATTTTAGGTGCTAATTTGATATTGGGGGTAGTAGCGCCAAGCTGTTGTTTATGCTCGCCAAGATGGGCGATAATATTACAATATGGTTACCTTAATATTTTTATCGTCTGTCGATGTGGTTGCCATGGGGATAACATATATTAGAAATAACTTTTATTCGTTTTTTCCTGCTGTAACCCTTTAATTTCAGACGATATCTTTAAAAATTTAACCATTTCAGTTTAATTTTTCTATTCTTTGCGTCTTCTGTTTAATTATGGGCTATTTTCGAATATGGATATTTCTAAAATGAGTGAGTACTAGAATATTTTTTTCTTAAAAGAATAAGTGTTGTGCTTTTAATTATCGCTATAAATCATTTATTTTTGTTTTAAAAATGTTTTTTTTACATTCTTTGTTCGATGAAATTCGTTGAAGGAACTTGCAGTGCAAGTTTCATGTTGCAAGCTTTCACTACTTTGTAATTGATATTCTAAATTAATTTTAACATACATTATGTAATTATTTTATTCATAATGAAAAAAAAATGCAATTATTACTATGTGTAATCAACCTATAATATTCGTTATTTATAATTGTTTCTTTTAGCATTTATTTATAAATATTATTACATATTTTGTTATTTATTTATAATTACTGTGTTGTTGTTTATTTATACTTATTATTTAATTATAATTTTTTTTATTATCTTATTTATTAATAACTATTTCTGTTTATTTATAGATATTCTTATGTTTATTTATAATTATGTATTACGAGTTCTCTTAAGCATTAATCATTATTTTTTTTACAATTTGACGATTATTCTTTTTAATAATTACTATTTAATTATATTATATGATTATTACTTCTAATCATTATAAAATCGTACTATATGAATATTATATATAATTAAGATAAAATAATATTATAAATTATTATATGCTGCTTATATAATACTATTATTAGTTTATGCTACTTTTTATTACATATTATTATTCATTATTTATTGATTGATCTAGGCTATTCTCAATCTCTTCCTATATCCTTTATTTGAAATACATTTCAATGTATTTCAAGACATTTCTTCTAAATTATTGCATATCATTAAATTACCGCTAGGCCGCCATATTGGATTTCATTCCAGCAACAAGAAGCGCTGCTTGGCGTGATCCTTATCACGCCAAGCAGCCTTATCAAATTAGTTCCCTCTATTTTATTACAAATAGTTGAACCCAGTTGAACAATTTCAAAATTAGTTTACTAATGTAAAGCAGAAACATGACAAGATTGGTATTTTTTGGGAGGTGAAAGGGAAACAACTTCTATAAAATGGGTTGCCAAACAAACTGAAATCAAACCCATTTTAACAATGATAAATACAAATTTTAAAATTTCCTTAACAGAATAATTGGACTTAGGCAAATTAAAAAAAAATAATGTATTAATATCCCAAAATAAAAATTTCTATACCTAAAGAATTAGTAAAATTCTAATATGCTTCCAAAGGAAGGTAAACCATTTTTAAAAGCCCTTATGAAAATGGGAAAATTACTCAGTCATACAGCTGGTTTTGAGTACCCTTCACCATGTGAACTCCAAGAGTTTAGAAATATTCACACATAAAGTGATTTAATTTTATGCTCAAGAAACACATCCTTTGTAACACTTCTCCAAAACAAAAAGCCAAATTATTTTTCGTCACACAGTGCAGGAATTAAAAAAATTCAAAACTAAGTACATAACAAATATTAAAGTCAAATTTTTCAACAAGAGAAATAAAGTTCATTAAAATTTATAAACACGTCAATCTTAATTAATAAACACATCTATACATTTAAAAACTAATTCTACTTTTAAATATAAAATAGTAATCAAGAACAGAATAAGCAGCTTGACCTGAATTATTCTGCATTTTGATGTATCTGTGGGTTCCCTTCCCCCTGAAAAAACTGTTTGACAGAATAAAATTATACCATGAAATCAGAAAAACATCAAATACGAGAGACACCCTCTTCTTCACATTAACCAATTAGTTATGGTCTTTTTATATATATAAAGTTTTAACATGTGTAATACATAAAAGGCTAATTTTAAAAAAACTTAACAAAATA
This sequence comes from Trichonephila inaurata madagascariensis, assembly GCA_019973955.1. Taxonomy (NCBI): domain Eukaryota; kingdom Metazoa; phylum Arthropoda; class Arachnida; order Araneae; family Nephilidae; genus Trichonephila; species Trichonephila inaurata. Next base: position 275,890 of record BMAV01005629.1, on the reverse strand, counting down.
TTGTCAAAACTAAATTTTAATATGTATTCTTACAACTCTAACAACAAATGTAAATTTTGATTCAATTTTTTTTATTAACATTGCACTTTAAGGCTGCACAAGATAGATATGGGTGACAAACCTCAATTCTAAACCTCAGTCAAATAATAAGGATGACACCTGAACCAACATCTTCTCGCCTGACTTCCACACGATTTGAGCATTCCAAGCCTCGACTCTTGCTTGTTGAGGAAAATGTTAGGCCGTTCACTCCCCAATACCACACAGGAATGCATAATTATTAAGATGTATTGGGATGGGGAGAAGAAAAGATATTAAGTCAATCCTTCATAAAAACTGTCAAGATCATTTTATTGCATTCCAAAGCATTAGGAATAGTTTTACTAATAGCAGGAAAATATAAAAGATCATACTTTGAAAAGGAATATATATATATATAATATATACACATCAAGTACAGTTAATACACCAGTTGAAGAAAAATATACACGCCCATGGCAGATAAGGGGTAGAAGTGCATCAATTCCTCTACATGGCAGGTCTTCAATGACTGCAACATTGAGACCCATTGTTGGATAATGCCAGCCATTAGTTCACAACCACTAGGCTAATGTGACCATATCCGCGACAGAAGCAAAATTATATATATTAAAAAATACTTTCATTAAAAATTGAATTATTGCTTTGACTCAAAATTATAAGGAAAGCCAGTAAATGCAAGCTATACACCACTAATCTTAAACTAATAACAGAAAATAATATAATTACAAATATTTTTCTTAAAAAGCCTTATTTACTTCCAGAAGTGAATTCTGCTCGAAAAGCTGTTGGCAAGATATAATGTCTTTCTACAGAAAAACCTTTCTTTTCAAGAGCGTTCGTCAACAAGTCGTGAGCAAATTTTTCTTCATGTTTCAACTCGGGAAACTTCCATATTTCTTGACTAATATGATTTAAAAAATTTGCTTCATTTTCAACAGTCGAATTCACAGCTTCAAAAATACGGTCATCCATATTTTCAAAATAAACTAATTTAAATGTTCGACTCCGGAACACGTCTAACGATTAATAAAAAGTTTTCCTGATAACTATCTCAAGCGCAAATAATCTTAAGATCTTATCAGATAAGTATTAAGATATTAGATATGGCTTGAAATCATAATTCATGCCAAAAAATTTGCCATCGCTATTGTTTATTATATAAATGTTTTTACAGAACATTAAAAGCCTTTAACCGCAGAAAAATAATCCTTTAATTCAATGACTATCAAAGAATTTCCCACATCAAACAACAATTCATGTTGTGACTTATTTCTAACCAATCAGTTCACGAGCTATACTGTTGCCAAAATATTTTTAAAAACTTTGTTCAGAATCCAAATTTCTTCCATATCCATTATTACTAAGCATAAATTAACGAAAATGAGTCCCGACGGCTAAAGCTGAATTCACACCAAGGCGTACAAACGTCGAGTGTCAAGCGTCTAGCCAATCAGAGACTTCATTTCGGGCGAAATGAAGTCTCTGATTGGCTAGACGCTTGACACTCGAAGTTTGTACGCCTTGGTGTGAATTCAGCTTTACATAACAAAAACTCAAAAACCTTAGCAATACTAGAAAGGAAGAACTAATCAATATTTTTCGTCGATCTATGACTCTTAAGGAACCCTTCTGGCTGCAAAAGGGTCATAGTTTTACCAATCAGAAAGCCAGGCAAGGAGATTGTTCTCCTTCACAGCCTTATCCACATCAAGGCAGTACAATTGTTGGAGATGGACTTTATAACTTTTAGCCTCAATCAATTGACGAGGGTGTCATCTGAGCTGGCACCCTTTTCTAAATATCCACACCATGCCAATAGGAGGACTTTGGACTTTTATGAATTTAACATGAGTCAGATCTTCCACATGGTTCACCTTCAGTGGCACCAGGATTTGCACCCTCGAATCGAAAACTCTGTCAAACCATTCACGACCATCACCACTAGGCTTCCTCGGTCGCCCATAACTGGATACATCTTCACCCTTTTCTACTTACTGCATAAGCATTAATGAGCCTTTATAAAAGCAGCATGCAAAATAATAGAGAAAATTATTTTATTTTAAGAATTCAGTACTTTTTAGACAATAACAACATTACACCATGAATATTATGGTTTTATTATGGTATGGCCTTGGTATTGTTCGATAATTAGGAATGCTGTGAATCTACAATCTACAATGCTATTGTGATGTAATAATCCCTGTCGCTGTTTACAGGGGCTGATGCAGTTAGATCTGTTGAAATCCAAAGTACTCTCATTCGTGTTATGTGACAGTTCGGAGAAATGCCTTCTCAGGTGTCATCCTCGTCACTTGACAAATACCCATAACCAATAGCCCTCAATTTGCTTGACAGTGGGACATAAAAACATTCACTCACTGTGACTGCCCTTGTAGCAGAGGTAGTCGAAGGTCATGGCCGGTCGAGTTGGGAGTTTAAGTTCTGGTGCCTTTGAAAACCTACTGTGTTGATAAGATACATATTAAATCCATAAGAGCTCAAAGTCCTCACAATGGAGTGATGTGTAAAGTTAAAATGGATATCAGTTTAATCTTCGTCACTTGACCGATATTCAAAATTACGAGGTCCTTCGCTATTAACCCTCATGTTGCTTTAATCATTTATGCTTCAATGATTCTTTGGAGTACTGCGAAAAATCATATCACTATTAAAAATATTCTCCACGTGTGTTTCAAAATTAATGCTAAATAGTTCCTTCTATCATTGAGAGATGACAATAGTAGCTCTGCGGAGCTGAAAATCGTTGAGAAGGAAATATTTCCCTCATTGTGTGTCTCATTTCAGTTATCATCTTGTTGTGTGATATAAAGTTTTTACGTGAAACATTCCAAAACTAAAAATTATTAGTCTTTTTACAAAATTTTTAAATGATACTTTTGAGTTTCGTTAGAGAAAGTCCAGCAGTGTGCGTGTGTGTGGTCTTTTCCTCATAACAATCCGGAAAAAATATCAGTTGTGAGGAGCAGGGGGATGCATATCAAAAAGTGTGTAGTTATGACTCAGAGATAAAGCATTTATTTTGGGAAAAGTCTGGCTAATATGGAGTGTGATCAGTGCACTGTCATCAAATCCTCACAACGAGCTCCCATATACTATTTATGAGGATTTCAATTAATGTTTGGGGCAACAAGTTCCTTCTTCCAAAAGAGCCTTTCAACTCTTGAGAGGTCTTAGTAGGAGGTCTACGCTGAGAAATGGCTCTTCCTAGACCATCCCAAACTTGTGTTAAGTGACCACGGAAGAAGAATCTGATAAGGTACGTGAGTGAGAGAGAGTTATATTAACGACGCACTATAAATATGCACGAGGGCTATTGGTGATGGACCTTGTAATTTTGAGCTAGGGTCAAGTGACAAGAACATCACCTGAGCTGGCACTCCCTCTCCTAACTCCACATAACACTAGCAGGAGGACGTTTGAGCCTCGACGTGCATCGCCCCCCTCTGTACTGTTGGTCTTCAGCAAAAGGTCATGACACGCCAGCCACAATTCCGTGATCTTGACCACTAGGCTATCGTGGCCTCACTGATACTGTACAAGAGAAAATTTAAGAATATGAGACGTTCGATATGAAGAAAAAATTAGCTAAAAAATACAGAATTAGAGTGAATTTGTTGCAATAAAAAGAGCACAATTCTGAGCTATATCTCAAATGAAATTATCTCAAATGTCAAGAACAATATAAGGTCGTAAACCGCCAACACTGATTTAAAGAAAGTTGATCAACCGAATACTGATCGGAGGGGAGAACTGGTATCGAAATAATATAGGGTGGCCTAATGCAGGAATACAAAAGGCCTCTTTACATTTTTAATGTATCCGACTACTTGCGACAACTTTTTTTTGAAAAAAGGAAGATATGGAAATTTTTTTGTGATTTTTAGATTTATTTAGTATATTTTAAGAAAAAAATCGGAGAATTGAAAACAGAAAAAAAAAATATTATTATTAAAAGGGGAAAAAACTGGTGAAAATGTACAAAAAATTACATAAGTGTTACAAAAAATTACATAAAAATTGCACTCTGTACAAAAAGTTTTTGAACAAATTCTCAATTTTTTAATTTTAATGTGTTACTTTGTTATTCATGTTTGAAATTACCTTCAAAATAATAGATATTTTAATTTTTACAAAAACTAGAGCACTCTATCTTAGTGACTACATGAAATTGCTTTAAAAAACAGCAATTATATTCACATAAAGGACTGTAAATTTTGAAATAAAATGGTGATTGATAAATCTGAAGGTTAAAACACTTCTACCGGTATACAAAACATTCACAAAAATTTCGGAAAATTATTTTCAAAACTTTTTGAGCAATCGCTGTCCCCGTTTGAGTTTTTCGAAAAAAAACACATTTCGAGTAAAACGCATTTTAAAGTTTGACATCTTGTGTTAAGTTAAGGCATCTTCTTTTACTAAAATACTTGTAGTTTTTGTTCTAGTAAATGGAAAATAAAAAGCTTGGTATTTTTATTAAGCTAATAAGATGGTCCATAAAATAAAATCATAATAGAAATTTGTCAATTTTTGAAAAAATCATGATTTTAGGGTAGTCGGATACCTCAACTTCATATGTCTACTGATGGCCCAATGACTCTGTATTTGTATATGTTACCGGCAAAGAATGAAATCCGGCATTCTATAGAATGCCTAAAACTATCCGTGGCAATGTACGAAAGGATTCTTATTTCACACAGTGCCTAGGCATTCTATAGAATACCTGATGAGAAACCGGCAAAGTATGAAATGCATCTCCGATTCGTTTCGAATTTTGCGTGGCAAGACACGAGACTTTTAACCCGTGCCTCAGGTTTAGAATTTGTCGGTTGCACATTGTGGTTTGTTCGGGTGAGTCAAAATATTCAATTTTATTTAAAATTGTTCTGCAAAAAAAATGGTTTTTTTCCTGTGTTGCTTGAAAATGTAAGAGCAAGCTGCAGTGTTGGAGAAGGAGTCCTGGTCTATATAGCAGGGGAACCTATGGCACGTGTGCCACATGTGGCACATGGTACTATTCTCAGTGGCACTCTGCACTAACAGAGGTGGATTAAGCAGGTGGAGGACCTGGCAGCCTCCAGAGGCCCCTAGCACTAACTGAGGTCCCAAGTTTGATGGACATTTATAAATTCAACGTGCAACAAAAAGATCTTAAGCTGGTATTGCAATCCCGATGATTTCCCCATATTTGTGTGGCTTAGCAGCCCTAACCATCTTTTCCCCGTATCCCGTATTGTTGCAATCTGTACAAATTTTTCACATGGTTTTTTCTTTTTTCTTTTTTTGGTTTTTTGCCCAAATTTTATCTTGAACAAATGAATACTATTCCGGTCAAACAAGTTCGCTTTTAATTCGCAGCAGAGCTTAACTACTCTCGGGTACCTTTTGTACTGACGGAAGAGAAAAAAATCCAATCACCAAGAAAAAATATTGTCGACTAATGAAACTTCGGTAATACGTTTGTATCGGTAACATATTTAGTTGATGAAAGTTTCAAGGTTACAGGTTAATATAAGCGCGAGTAGAGCCGTTTCAAATGTGAAATGATGATACATTAAAAACTGGTATAACCACCACAATTTTAAATGAAAGCATGCAAACGTACATTCCATGTGTCGTACAGGTACCGGATATCAGTTTGTGGGATGGAATTGCATGCCTGTTGCTCTTGGTCGATCAATATAAGGTTGTTTAATTCTGGTTGTGGATGAAGTTGTCATTGTCGTCCATTGATATGCCATGCGGGCTTGCTTATAAAAAAGATCTGGTGATCTAGCAAGCCATCGTAACACATTGACACCCTATAGAGCATGTTGGGTTGCAACAGGATATGATGGAGCACTTTATCCTGTTGCAAAATACTACTTGAATGATATTTATAAATCCCAGTGCAACAGTTTGAATCGCTAGACTGACGTACAAGTTTGTAGTCATAGTGTGTGAATTGACCACGATAGTGCTGCTACAATCTATGAAAATCACTCATGCCAGACCATATCTGTAGGTGCAAGCACAGTGTATCTAGGTGGCAGAAAGATTGCTTGCATGCGTTGACCTGGCCTTCTTTTAATCAATACAGAGCCATCACTTCAGTGGCGTAACGTACACGCTTCAACCACCGCATCTAAGGCCCCATGGCCTGGCTGACACCTAGTAAGACTTCGGGACCAAAATCTGACTTTGTAGGGGGCCCCTAGTGTTTTCCGTTATGCCACTGCATCACTGTCACCAAGACAGAAACAGATTTGATCGGAGAACACAATACATCACCACTCCGCTCTCCAATGATCTCTAGCATGATATCGCTGAAGTCATAGGTGTCAATGATTTAAAGCTAATGGTATAAACATTACAGGGTGTCTGGCTGGGACTATTTCTCAAACGATTGATTTGTTACAGTTCACTGTGTCACTCTGGTGCCGGAAAATCTGTAATTACTGCTGTACAGTGGCCCGTTCTCCAGCCATGTGGTGAATGCTGTGATCTTCTCTGTCAGTAATAATCCATACATGATTGAGCCATAGTTTTTTTTAGGTAGTGCATTCCCGGGGCCGCTGCTGCCAAAAATCATTCAAAGTAGATACATTATTTCCAAGTCTTTCTGTAATATTGCGGAAAGAAAATTCACCTTTTTTATCTCTATTAGTTTACTTCGTTCAAACTCAGTGAGCTGTTGTGTGGTAATGGCTTTTTCATCGTCTTAAAGTTCTTCTGGATTAATATCAACTCCCTACGTCAAATCTCAACGAGATAAATAACACTCACGAACTTTATAGTGCATATTTAAAGCACACTTGATTCACAACCTCCAAGTGGAGCAGCTAGCGCCACACTTAAGCACCTAACGAAAAATTTGAGTCAAAGTCATCTTTCAAATGTATAAATACGCCTATCAAATTTCGTCAATATAGCACAAATCCTTCTTTATGATGGGATTTTTATTTTCAGCAGAGTATTTTGCTAATGAAATTAAATGAAGTTATGTGATAAAAGATGTTTCTAATTTAAAGTAAACTATTTCAATTTAGGCCTTAACAGCAAGATAAAGATTAATAAAAGAAGGTCCTGGCTGAAATCCATGATATGAGTGAGGAAAAAAAAAGACCACAATACTGGAGGCTACTTCCCTTTTGAAACAGATGGAAAAATATGAAACTTCCCTAATGACCATGATTGGGAATACCATATTCCAGAGAATAAATGCTACTAGCAAATCATTGCAATAAGTTGAGCTTGAATATAATTAAAATGATCTAGCTTACTAAAATCTCTAGAAAATTAAATTCAAAATTTCAGAAATAAATTTGGAAAAGTGGAACACAAGGAACGACTGATTTATCAGGGTTTTCATTTCAAGAGGAAGCTGGACAAGCTTACAGGCAGTAAAAGGGGGGGGGGGGTTTTTTTGGTGGACGTAAAGAAGTCGGTTATGAATTTTTGAAAGAAGGGAAAATTTCATAGTGAATTCATTTTATGTCATATGCGATAGTGCAAGAGCAAAATTATAACGAAGAATTGCGATTTATCAAACTGTTATAGAACACTTTATTGTATTTTTGATGAGAGATTATTCCCTGAAATTAAAAAGTAATTTATACAAAAATCATATGAAACTTACAAAGACGATATTGAATCTTTCAGTTTTGACGATGTGAATTGGAACAAGAAATGAATAGAAAACAAAGATACAATGAACCCCTTC
>BMAV01005629.1:240527-253662 GCA_019973955.1 Trichonephila inaurata madagascariensis | reverse complement strand
CCCCCCCCAAAGCCCTTGATTTTTTTTCTGATTGATTATAATTCTAAGTATATAGTGCGTAAAATTTAATTATTTGTTATTAATGATTAATTTTATTAATTAATGCTAATTATTTATTCGATAATTAGTTTTTTACTGTGTTTTGTTCCCGAAAATCGACAAAATCAAAAGGAGCATGATACAAGAATGGTAAACTTTCGACCCCTGACCCCCCCCTTGAAAATTTCCTGTATGCGCTACTGGGATATAGCAATGATGAACTCCTTAAAATGGTAGATTAACTGATTTAGCATAACTGTCCTATGCTTTAACCTTTGTCACATTAATATTGTATTCAATTCAATCAAAACATTTTACAAGTGTCTCTTCCTTTTCCAATTATAATGGGTGTGTTGGATGGATGTCATTTTGGTGTATTTCTGGGTTAAAATGTTTTACCTTTAATAACTGTTAACAATGTCTACTGATGAGAATAAAACTTAGTAACTACATTCAGTAGTTAACAAAGCATGCATTAAAATTTAGAATGTCTTGCAACTTTAAGAATTTTAATTATTTTTATGCAGAAATAATAAATTTCATGAATAATACTTTGCGATATACTGACATCTGAAATACAATCATTGTTAATAAACTGCATTATATTATTTATATTAACCACATTATTTTTAATATTATAGAATGTATGGTGCAACATTTACAAGAACAAAAAAGATTAGTTTAAATTACATTTTCATTATATAATTGATATATTTAAGAAACTACTATATTACTTCTTCACAGGATGGTTTTTCTGGTAATTTGAAGGACTGGATACAAGCTTGACAAGATTCAATTTCTTCCTGTAAAAAAAACCCGACACGATTTAATTAAAATTTTTACGTGTTGAAAAATAATCCATAAGTCCTGGGAATTAAAGAATTATCCTTCTTTTTGTCAATAAATTAAAATTAAGAAGCTACCTTGACTCAAAAAACAAAAGCTATACAGAATTATATATGCATCAAAATAATGCTTTGTTTTAATAGAAACAAAAAAAATTAGCATTATATTTCTTAAAAAATAATAATTAAAATTCTTACTTTGACTCTAAGTTTCTTAACACATTTCCTCTTTGCCTTAAATTTCAAACTTGGCTGGAAAAAAAAAATGAAAAAATTATTTATAAACAAGATTTACAACACTTTGGTTTAGCATTCATCCTACTTTTTATTACATACCTGAGGAAGACAAGTTCTTCGCAATGTCTGAACCTATAAAATTTTGTAAACATTAAGTAAAAATACTAATAGTTACTCAATTTTTAATTACCACTATAACATAGAATTTTACAAAGTAGAAAAATACTTACATCATCTCTGGTAACATTTTGTGGTAATTCAAAATCCTCCACACACTGGAAACATTTTTCGATATCATCCTAGAAACATTTTCGAAACTTAGTTGCTTAATAAAACTTACTGCTTGAATAAAGCTTAATTTTTTATTAATGACTTAACAAGTATATATTTGTATGTGTTGTCAATATGATTGCCAGTGAGGGAAAAATGAACATTATAAATAAAATCTATATTAAATAAAAAAAAATGATGCATTATAAATATTTTTTAAAAATGCGAGAGAATTCACATGGAATAAATTTTAAATCATTAAAAATCCCCATAATAAATACTAAAGTAAACATCAAATGTAATAATTAACAAAAAATGCTACTAAATCCTAATTTTTTTCTTTTTATTAAACTTAAGATTATATACATTGCTGTCGTTATTTTAATAACTTTAAATGCTATTCATAAGATTTATAGCAAAATAAAGTTAAATGGAAATTCAAAGGAATTTAAAAATTCAAAAATGAAATTAAAATGAAACATATATTTTAAAAAATATAGATGATAGCATTCATATAATGATATTTTGAGCTATAAATAAAATAATGGTCTCTTGTCTATTTCATTAATGTGCTGATGCAGCTTTGGAGACAATAAAGATAATAGAGATGGGTGAGAAGTGAGAGGAATATTCTCTTCTTAATGTAATTGCACACAATAATACACTAATGTAGATGTTATTTCCAATTCAGATAAACACAGAATACCACTATGGAAATAATTAAATAGCAGTTATTACTTATTTTCCAAATTTTTTGTATGTTTAATTTAAAAATTCCACAAAATACTGATTTTAAAAATAAATATCCCTCTGATTATGTTTAACTGTAAACAGATATTTTTCATTATTGGTGATATTGGAGAATTTAATAGATGTGTAAGCCCCATATTAATAATATTCAATAGCTTTCATCAATGCATGAAGACATCCAATTTTTGAAGACATTTATTTTTGAAAAAATAAAAAATATAATAGCATATAAATTACACATATTCATAAAGCAATATAATTCAGACATTAGAGCAAAAAAAAAAAAAAAAAAAAAAAATCTTAAAAAAATATACTTGTTTTTCAGTATTATCTTCACATTTTCCCTTAACCCATTCTTTTGGATCCTTCTGTAAAAAAGGGATATTAATATAAGAAGCATAGTAAATAAAGATAAAGAATTTCAATTGTTTGAAAATGCTTATTCAATGAACAGAATTATACTACTTACTTTTGGTACACATGCTCTGATTAAATTCCTTATCTGAAAGAAATTTTAAAAACAGGAATATTTTAAATGTTATATTCTCTACATTAAAAAATGAACAAGAAGAAATATTAGATATTTACTGTACTATTTTATACAAAATTTAATACTTACAATATATTTAAAAAAAAAACAAGCTTATTATAGTAAAGAACACTCTCTCCATACTTTTTACAAATCAATGTATTTTAATTATAGAAATGATATTAAATAAGTATGCATGCATATTTTTTTCAAGAAATAATGCTGATTTCAGAAATATTACTACTTTAATTACTTAAAGATCTAATATTTTTATCATTACAATATTAATAAGCCAATATTTACAAATTGTTAAATATATATTCAGAGAAATATTTTAATGTAAAAACAAAAAAAAACACACTAACTAAGCAGTGAAATTGTTAATGCAAAGAGAAATCTCTCTCCTTGCAAATTTGTAATAATAATATAGATGCTAATTTTTCTACCCAAACTATTCTCATATTCAGGAATAATTTTTTTTTAAAAAAAATGAAAACTATTAGCAGCAACAACAACAACAAAAAAAAAATCTAATATTTGAGGCTTATTATTAAAAAAATGAAAGTTCATTAGGAAATTTAATAAGCACATCAGTTAAAATACTCTCTCTCTCTCTATATATATATAATACTCCCCTTTTAACTCTATTAATATAGCAACTCTGATTTTTTCAAATAACTTCTACAAGAGAAATTTTTAAGCCTTTGAGCTACTTTTTGAAACTTACAAGAAATCATTAAAAAAATAATAATAATTCTTGCAAAATAGGAAACAAAAAAATTTGTTTCACATCAGTAAGGAATCTAATAGATTATGTAAGGTAAGCTTTTGTGCAGACATATTATTCATAAATTATTTTCTATTTATGCCAAGAAACATATACAAAAAAAAGATGTTTTTACAGATCTGTTTCAAACTATAATAAACAAAATGCAGAAGATAAAATAAAAAGCTCAAGTGTAGTATTTTTGGAATAAAGATATGAGTGATAATAATAGCACCATACTTTGGTTTTTTCTTTTTCTTCTGTCATTTTGTATAACTAAATTTTTTATGGATTTATTACTATAAAATTTTAATACTTTAACATTTAAGAAATTGGTGAAAAAAAATGTAAAATGTAAATGTTTTTGATGCAAAAATAATAAAAATATGCCAATTAAAATAATTAAAAGACATTTTATTTACTTGATTATATTTTTACATTTTAATTCAAATACTAATACAATAGCCTTTGATATTTTCTTTGAACGAAATACAAAACATATAAATATATATAAAATATATACTACATCAGAAAAAGAATAATTATCACACATTACCATTTTTGTTTTTATGCATATAATAAATTTGCATTCATTTAATTTAACATATTTGATTTATGATTATTATATATTTAAGATTATAAAATATAAGCTACAAGACTGATCTTTGGTAAGTACTAAATATACAAGATCAAATATAATGCCATATCGCATTGTTCCATATAACAATACATATTACAGCTTAAATAATGATTGAATAAAGAGCATATTACTTTTTCATTTTGTACGCTTAATTTTGTATGCATAAGATTTCAAATTTTTTAGTTTCCTTGCTTCTGAAGAAAAGTAAAAGATATAAATTGTTTACAATTAGAAAAGACAGCAATCTAATAAGTTATTTTTGGTTGGTAAATTAAATGCAAAGTCAAATTTTTAAAAAATATATACAATCCCTTCTTTTAACTACCAAATTAAAATTTTAAAAAAATCCTCAAACAATTACACTTACGAATAATTATCTAATACTTTTAGACAGCTTTTGAAATTTAACACTTTAAAATTCTCTTGTAAATATTCATGTTTGGTACAGAAACAGATAAAAAAAAATAAAGTCATATATATAATATATATTGTGACAAATAATACTATACTTATAACAGGAAAATATGACTTTCGTCTAATTAATTTTGAAAAAGGAATGATTTTAATATATACCGTAAAATCCGGCATATAACGCGCACTTTCAACACAAAAAATAAGATTGAAATTTAAGGGTGCACGTTATACGCCGGGTATAAAAACGATAGCTTTAAAAATAACAAAAGGGATGAACATAAAATTTTTTTCTTCTATTTGCATTGAAATACTGTTTATTTAAAAGAAATAACTTGCTTTATGAACTAGAAGAGATGTAGTTCTATAAGTATACTATTTTTTTCAAAAATTTGGAATAATACCTCCAACAAATTACTTTAAAACATAAGAGCAATGTATACTAATGTTTCAGATTTCTTCGTAAAAAAGGGGGTGCGCGTTATACGGCGAATATACCTGAAAATTAAAAAATGCAGCTTGAAAGTATGGGTGCATGTTATACACTGGTGCGCGTTATACGCCAGATTTTACGGTAATTTAAATATTAACCAAAAACTAAATCAAAAGCAATCATAGATTTGAGAAAATATACCACACATATTTTACATCAAAACATTACAGAAATTTTAGTGCCTGGAACACATGTTTTTAAAAATTGGGTTTTACCTCAGTTGGAATAAATTTATAAGATAGATCAAAAAATAAAAACCTGCCAATATCACAGTTATTTTCTATTATGCATAAAAAACGTTTATGGTAACTAAAGTAACATTTAATTTAATCAAATTGGATAGCACTTTTGCAATCCAAGAATTTATTTTATAAATTAAATGTGTGAATTATCTAATATTTTTTCCAATTTCCACACACATGTGCAAATCTATATTCAAATCTCTCCAGGTATTATTTCTGGGTATCCTAAGCACATCAAATATCTCAGCCTCAAAGAAGTGTTTACAAGGGCTCACAAATTCCATTCTATATATTTCTTTATTTTAGAATCAATCTAAATTATGAGAATTAAATCTTTACTTGTTTTTCTTGAATATGCCCCTTTTATTTATTTACCTTTCAAAATTATATCACATATTAAAAAAGAAAAGTCTTCAGATTAATTCTAGAAAAACTTTACAATTATTATAAAGATTATTTTGCAATTAAATTTTAAAATGAGAACTTCACTTGGAATAAGAATTTTGTGACACATAATTCTTTTATACACAAGACTAGATTATTATCACATATACACAATAAATACAAATGATACAATTTTTTTTCTTTCATCAAAAAGAGTAGCAATAATAATTATTATTTTTACACATGTACCAATTAACAAATGTAATACATGTTTAATTGATTTGATAACTATAGTTACAAGATGACAGCTTAAAAAATATATGTTGAAACATTTCTCATTGTCTTATATATTCAAAAAAATCACAAATTTCTATAAATGTGATGAAATATTATATTATACATATATTTAAGTTGAAAACATATTGGAAAAAAGCATATTAATATCTCTTTTATCAATGAAACAAATATATGCTTCTATGGAAAATTTGTTTTTTACTTTGTATATAGTTACAAATTGGTTAATGGTAATGTAAATAACCTTATTTATTCCCACATTAGAAACAATAATAGGTAATTTATTTAATATTAAAAATATTCTATATTTATTTTACCACAAAAAATTAAATTTACTGCAATGTTATTGATGTTAACATTCTACGAGGCACAATAAAATTTTACATAAATTTCTTCTAAATGAATAAGAATTTTTATATGAAGCTAGAATGAATAGCTTTATAAAATAATTTTAAAATGTAAGCTCAAAGCAATACATTAAGTTCTTGTAGCAACATCTTATATAGGAACATTACAAAAGTTTTTTTTTAAGTTAAAATAAAACTATCCGAGACAGATTTGGAACAACCATCAACGGCCAATTTGTCAGCTTCAACATTTCCAGGATTGTTACTATGACCTTTAACATAGCACCAATCAACATTTATATTTTGACGAGCATTGTCTAATGCCATAAAATCTTCCTTATTAATAACAGGTTTGCCTGAAGCTGATGTCCAATTATTTTCTTTCCACTTATCTATCCATGTAGTTATTCCTTTGATTACAAACTGACTATCAGTATACAATCGCAAGTTCTTTATTCCAAGTTGTTTTGCTTGTCTAAGAGCATGGACTGCAGCAAATATTTCTGCTCGGTTATTTGTCTGTCTACCAGGGAGTCTCATGCTAGTGTTTAACTCATTTCCTGGTCCCCAATAGACACCTATACCAGCTCTAGCTTCTTCTTGACCATTACAAGAGCTAGCACCATCAGTAAATACAGTCACAAATTTATCAGGTCCATGATCAGGAACTACAATTTTTTTAGAAACTTTACCATTTTTAACAAATTCAAGGGCTTCATCTTCAGATGAAAATTTTTTAAACCAAGGTTTTACAAAATCTTTTATCTGCTTTTCACATTCTGTCCATGTTTTGTATACCCCAGGACATTTTCCTTTATGCACTGCATAAAAAGTTTTCCTTTCAACTTCTTCTTCAGGTATGATGAGTGGTAAAATATCATCACTAGAACTAGATGCATCAGTTAAAATAAAAGGTTCCACATTTCTTGACTCTATTTCAGGCTTTGGAAAAGTTGAACAATTAGATGGCTCCATCAATAATCTAGCTCCAGCAACAGCCAACCTGTCGGCTTCATCATTACCATGATTTCTTGCATGAGCTTTCACATACACCCATTCCACATCTAAACCCTTACTAACAGCTTCAAGCTCTAGAAAATCTTCTTTATTTACCACAGGGGCACCATTGACTAATTTCCAGCCATTAGTTTTCCACTTTCTGATCCAATCGGTAATAGCATGAATAAGAAATTGGCTGTCAGTATAGAGCTTTACTTTTCGAGCTCCTATTTGTTTTGCTTGATTAAGCGCATACACTGCTGCTTGAATTTCAGCTCGATTGTTTGTTTGACGGCCGGTTAATCTTTTGCTAGTATTTAATGGGTGATCATGTCCCCAATAAATGCCTATACCTGCCCTAGCTCTTTTTCTCCCATTTTCTGCACTAGCACCATCAGTAAATACTACTACAGTTTCATTAGGATTTTGTAGAACATATTCAGTTTCCTCATTACTATTGTTTCTTTTTAGCTTCTTAACAACACGATTACTATATATTATGTCATTCAATTCTCTTTTGGTAGCTTTAACAATCCCACCAGTTCGCACATATTCTAAAGCTTGTTCTTCATTATCAAATTTTCTGTAAGATGCATTTCTTGTGTTCTTAATTTGAGCTTCACATTCTGTCCATGTTCTGTAAACACCTGGCCTAGCACCCCTGTGAACAGCATAGTATGGTTTTTGAGGTTTATCGGAAAAATTAAAAATAAGATCGGGTGTATTTTCAAAAGCTTCCTCTATTGACATTGAAGTCGATGGAATTGGATCATAATTTCTGAATATTGCATTTGAAGTAATTAATCTCTGCATCTGATTTTCACTTCTATTTTTTGCATTTTGCACAGTATCTTGATTGATAGAACTTACACCTGCAAAATTTTCTGCTGAGCTAAGATCAGGAAATTTTTTATATGCTGCATTTGGAAAGCCTTTTACTTGAGCTTCACATTCAGACCATGTCATGTACACTCCAGGCTTTCGACCGCATCGTACAGCATAAAATCCAGGTTTAGGCATCTTAACTTTAACTTTTGTTCGAACATAAACTGTGTTTTTAAAATTATTATAACTGTGAGAGACAGAATGAGAATAAATTCTTTTCAATAAAAAAGTAATGACAGCTGCATTCATCAAAATTTTTTGGGAATAAAATTAGTAGTATATTTAATATAAGATTTCATAAATATCGTGAAACTCTTTAATTATTTAAGTATCTTTTCTGCAAAATATACGTGGAAGCCAAAATAGCACATTTCAAATTGTTTTTATTGTGGATGCAATGTTGTCGGTCACAGGTAATAATTACATCATACACTGAATCAGCGTGGTAGAGTAAAAATCAAAGAATCGACAAAATGTGTATGAATACAGTTGTAAAAATGACAAAAAGAGCAATGATGCTTGACTTTAAATAATTGAAGGATATCGATGGAGGAGAAGAATTAATTAGCTTTCCAATCAGAATGTTATTTTACATCACGTGATAAGAGAAACTTTTTCCGCATCTCGTCATCCAATGATAGTGTCTCTTGCCATCCAATTAAAGTGCCTGGCAACTTTTCAATGACGCGCGCATAAAGATTTATTTCTGCTGTTCGGCATTTGCGACATTGTAGTACTTTGTTAAAGTGAATTCTTAAACATATTAAATTTTTATTCAAATAGTTATTTATTTATTATTATTATTTTGCCTTGAAAAACATGTTTCCACATGTGTATTATGAAAATTCAGTTCTCGCTATTCCTATTCACACCGCACTTAGAAGATAAATAGCATTCATTGTAATGATGAATACACATAACTCGCGCGTAATATTATTACTTAAAATTCCAGTAATAACACGAAATAAAACGACAAAGATATTTAATATCTACAAGCAATGTTCTCCTGGTATTAATATACATAATGTAAATGATTGACTCGAATATTAAAAAATGCTTATAATTTTCCTTACTATTATTAATATAACTTTTTTTTTTGGAATCCTGATAGCACTGTTTCTTTTTTCATTGTTCTTTAAATATATTGATCCCATTACGATTTAGGATTAATATTTAAGAAATTGCCAATAACACAGTGCCCTTTCTTAAAATATCGTATTGAACATAGCACAAAAGCATATGAAGAAATTATCAACAACATAAATATCAAAAAACTAAATAAAAATTAAATCGCAGTTGTTTTTTTTTTTAAAAAAATGGTATTTTTCCATAGTTATAACATTTTTTGAGTGCGTAATATTTTTTGACCGAAAGTTCTCCACCCACGTGATTGACGAAAATTATTTTAATTTCATATTTTGAGATATTTTTAACAGTTGTATTAATATTATGCATCAATATAATTGCATTGAGTTTATGAATGCAAACTAATATCATATGGAACAGAAGAATGCAATTAAATTTCTGTAAATAGTTGACGTTATTTGATAATGTATACACGTTACAAGAATGAGCAAATATTTTATTAAAAAAATATTAAATCTTTAATGAGAGACAAACATGTCTTCAAATGCAAGATAATTTTCATTCTTCATTTTTTTCTGTTCATAATAATAGCGAATTATTTTCTAGATAAATAATGTACTTTTTAGAAATCAATGAATACAATTTCAATGTTAAAAATGACCTATTTACGGTCAATGTGATATTTAAAAATGTTGTAGTATTATAAGTTATTTTAAAAAAGTTTGTGACTTTATGAAAAGTTCACTTTTAGCTAGCTTTAGTCAATGCAAGTGTCATAACAGTAGTCAAATTGTAAAATTATTTCACCTTAAGTTACATAATGATAAAATTAATGAAAAAATATATGCGTGTAATTATTTTGAACTTTCTGCTCCAGTATGCAGAAAAATTATTATGTTTAAGAAGCTGAAAAAATTAGGATGGCTATACACACTTTCCACTTTTTATACTTTTAAGATACATTTCCCGAAATTCCAATACCACAAAAGTAATAGGTTCTTTGATAGTAATAAAATCTATCGTAGTAAAGTAACATACACAGCAATTCTCTATACATTAAATTGCATTAAGATAAACTGTAAGTAATTCAAATACGATTATCTGATAAATTTTGTAGAAAATTTATTTTAAAGTTTTTCCTGAGGGAAAAAAATCATTTTTTTAGGAATATCTAAAACGCACTTTCACAAAAATTACGGGAGCATATAGACTTTGGGAAGTAATTGATAATATAAGTATTTTAGGATTCTAAAAAATAAAATAAATAAAAATAAAAATCAATTGTAACTTGATTGCTTTGTGAAAATTTATAGACTCTATCAATATGAGAACCGTATCAGTTTTTAATGAGTTTAAGACACATATTCCCATCTTCCTCTAATATTTCGTAATCAAATTATAATGTAATTGATATTGGAAAAAATGCATAAAAAGAGATTATAAGTTATTTATTCCTTAAAAACTTTAGGCTACAATGTAGTTTTTCTTATAAATAATGTGGTCACAATTAATTCAAAAACTGCAGCGGCATAATACTCTAGTTGTGATTGGTTATAGAAGGACAATGCCATTTAATTTAATGTTATAAATTTAAGAATGAATAGGTAAATTTTAATACGAAAGGATGCTGTATTCCAAATAAGATGTAATTAAAAATGTAATCGAAATTTCTTGTTTTAAAGAAATAATTTCTCTCCATGTTAAATAATTACTAACGAAAAATATATATATAATTAGTTTTTTAATTTTACACATTTAAGCCATTTTTGATGTTTTAGATAATTTATAGTTTCATAAGATAATAATAAGAAATAAATAAACTCAGGGGTGAGTACAGTTTTATGCAGTTTTTCCGTAAGTATTCAAAACTTCTTAGTAATCTAATATTTATTAATGCAGTGTAAAATTAATATCAATATAGTTAATGTGAATTGCACTACTTCAATTAATATAACTCATAAAAATGAAAACTTTTCAGAGAATGTTAAAAGAAAGAGAGAAGTTTTGGATTCTTTAAATAGGGTCTGATTTACCAACTTCATATAGTAATTTTCAGAAAGAAATTTTAATTGCAGGAAATAAATTTAAAAGAGGATTATAATTTTAATAATAACTAAGAATCTCCAGTAAAAAAACTTGTTTTCCCAAGATAAAGTATAGAAATTTACTTTTAAAGCTATTTTGCTAAAAAATTTAGGTTTTATTTAATAATTTACTTGAGTTTAGGAATGAGTTGTCGGCGAGGACCTAGAAATTTTAAATCGTAGTTGATGAAAAAAATTGAGAATAGTACCTCGCTTTCATTTCTTTTAGACTGTTTTTTGCTATACAAAAACTTTAAGGCATAGTTATAATTTTTTAAGGTTTATAACCATTATTACGTCACAAGAAAGATTTTGAATAAATTTGGGTTTGATATCACGACTCATCACCAAGAAGTAGATATTCCTACAATATTGTTGTTGCTCATTTCAAAAACAAATATATTGAAAAATATTGTGAGAAATATTGTTATGTACAACAATATGCACTTCCGTTTGTAGCGGTATAATACATCCAAGTGATTCACTTCATAGAATGGACTAAATTCATGTGACGCGTCATAGTCACATGATAACTCAGCCACGTGTTTTCAGCCAATCAGTTCATAAATTAATTCGACGTCATAATTACATCATAAATGTAATCACGCGTTTCCAGCCAATTAGTTCATGTGCTTTACTGTTGCCAACTTTTGCTTTTTGCAGAAACTTTCTTTTAAAAAGTACATATTTGTCAACGATATAATAATGCAAACAGTTAAACAAAATGCACATAATTTTAAAATATTCGTATATTGTAAAGTTTTTTTTTTTTTTAATTTTGAAAACTGTTTGAAGAATTTTAACACATGAACTCTTTACCCAATCATCAAATTTAAAGTGTTATCTAAACTTTACGAATGGAACAACTAGTATGTCTATTT
This sequence comes from Trichonephila inaurata madagascariensis, assembly GCA_019973955.1. Lineage (NCBI taxonomy): Eukaryota > Metazoa > Arthropoda > Arachnida > Araneae > Nephilidae > Trichonephila > Trichonephila inaurata. The sequence goes on along the minus strand of BMAV01005629.1, from coordinate 241,480 downwards.
TTAATCAATGGGAAACACGTGACTGCCATTATCATGTGACCATCATGAATTTAGCCCTTTGAATTAAAAATATTGTAATTTAAAACTAAAGTTTTTATAAACAAAACATAATATATAGGGAAAAATAATAGATCTACCAAATGCGTTTTCTATCAAATAATCATTTGACAGACTATAATTAACCCTACAGTTGTTGTTGTCTTGTCCAAGCAATGCTGAGAAATCAAATGGTGCAGAAGGCATCCAAAACGACCCTTGCTATTTCGACAACCTTTCACGAATAAAGCAGTTGATGGTCCGTGGGGTTTAGGTCTATGTTGTGGGGTTTAACCATTTTAGAAGGACATTTAAAAATATGATTAGGAGAAAGTTGAATGTTAGGACAGTAAGGATAAGTATTTAACTTCTTTGACCTTCAGGGGATATTTTCATCCCTTTAAAGTGTCCTTTATGCAGCGTCGGCTTATCCATTGGGTGCTTGGGACGGGCATCCAGGGGCCAGAGGCTCGGAAAAGCCCGGATAAGCTGGACGTAACCAGATTTTCTGGTTATAAATTTCTATCCACCTTTGCCAAAGGGGCCTATAGATCTTCTGATCCCAGGGCCCGAAACGAGCTTAAACCGGAACTGCCCCTGAACATCAGTGCTTCTCAAACTTTCAATATTGGCGACCCAGTTTTCAATCATAATTTTCATCGCCCACTCACCTCATTCATACAATGACGATGTGTTGAAATAAATAAAAATGCACTTTGATGCTAAAGGTACAATACGATCTTAATTATAAACCGTACAAATTATCAATACAAGTATTAAATTTTACATATGTTGCTTTTAAGTAATAAATATTTTAAGTTACTTTTTTAAATATTGTGTTTCTTTTCATAGCTCAGTATGTATTTTGTTTTACTTCTTTTCAGTAAATTAATAATTTTAATCATTTATTTTCAACT
>BMAV01005629.1:222275-240427 GCA_019973955.1 Trichonephila inaurata madagascariensis | reverse complement strand
ATGGTAATTGAAATTACGCGGTGAAATCAAGTTCTAGAATGAGATACTTCTTAACTGCAGATTACAAATATACTTTACGCGTGAAGAAAACGTCGAAGTGAGCTAAAACAATGAGTTGAGAGCAACTTTCAAAGCAACAATTCAAAATATAATCGAATGCAATGAATTCTCAGTAGAATATAATTCCGACGATAAAGCTATTTAAAAAATTAAAATTAAGTTGGTTCTATTTTATAACAAGCGTGTTTCGATTTCATAAAATATTTGAAGAACTTATTCATTTATCTTTTTTTTTTACTGTAATTAAAAATAATCATTATTTCACAGTTTATATTAAATATTTGATGAACAGCAGTTCGGCGAAACATGGGTTTCAATTCCCAAAAATATCAAATTTATATATAATCAAGTATTATTAGATTGAATTTCTGACATTTTATTGAGAAAAGAAATTTAAAACGATGTACTCGAATGAAAATTAATTTTTCCAAGAGCAATTAAAATAATTTAGTAGCCAATTTTTTTTAAAAATAAGTGTTTCAAATTTTGAAGAGGAAAAAAATCAAGGTCTAAAATGCGCTTACCTCACTCTTAGATGGATATTCTGGAAGATTATATTGCTCAACGCATATTTTGCACTGCTCCAACTGTGTCTACAGAAATAGAAATAAAAATTAAAATTTAAAGAATAATTTCAGACAAAAATTAAGCTTTTGAACAGTTACAAACAAGTACCAACCTCATTCTTGATACGTTTTTCGCATTTAGCCTTTGCATACGCTCTTGGAGGTTTCTGAAAAGAACAATATATGAATGTAAAAAGATTCCATAACTAAGTAAAAAACTAGTTTAAATTTTACTTTTTTTATATTCATTTCTGTTTATTTTGTTTCGAAAAGAGAAATATTGATTTTAATATAAATGCGTTCTTTTAAGGAAAAATATAAGAGAGAGAAAAAAAATTCAAATTCAATTGATGCGATCAATACTCCTTATTAGTGTTTGGAGAGGATAAATTAAAAAAATTTTTTTTTTCCAAAAGACTTTTGAAATATGGCGGTTGGGAAGCAAAATCATATTTTATATAATAGAAAATAAGGCAGTTATTAAGAAGTAATTAGCTAAAATACTATTGAGAAAGATAAAAGGAACTAAAATTTGTCAAATATAAGAGCTTAAAATTTATTGGGAAAAATGTTATGTAAGATAAGTTAATCATTAAAAGTTTTTAAGGGAAAATATTATACTAATTAAAAAAATACTTAGAATATTTTGAAAAAAAAAAAAATAAGCACCGCAGTAAAATCGTTTCAAAATTTTTCATAACTGATTAAAGTGTTGTCTTACATCAAATTTGTTTCCTTAATTTTAAACAGAAACTCGCGTTTTTCTTTATAAAGTTGAAATTGTCTTCGAATTTCAGATTTGCAGAAGCTAAATCCAGAATCCTCTTATTTGAAAGTTTATCACAAGAAAAAAGGTATTTATAATATCATGAGAGAAATTTAATTCTTACTAATTACATTGTATTTGAATTAAGGTTGATGTAGTGTTATATTGCAAGGTCAGTAAAGAGGGATTCGCTATCTTGAGCAGCAGTCGAATGATAGTGACAAGCGAGCTACTACTATTTCTTAATTTTCACACACCTTTGAGCGAGGGCTATGATTCCAGCTTTATCTAATGCGAATCATTTCACGACTTATTTCATATGATGGACTCTTAATGAAATCAAGAGCTATGTCGGTCCTGAATTAATAACTAGCAGTTTTGATTTCCTATGTACCTATCCCAGAGGCGTACGCAAACTACGGCTTTCATGGGATGGGCATACATTTTAAAAAACACAAAGATGAAAGCACCGAGACACAAAATCTGTTGATGTATGGGAGAGGATTGAGCCTCAAACCCTACTATTGTGTACGTTGCGACCAGTTCGATTTAGGAGTTCTTTTATAATTGGTATACATACTATAATGAAATCGAACTAATTCAAATTTAGGGTATTTCTGAGGAAAATATGATTTGGAACCCACTATTAATGTGTTCCCCAAATAGATAATACGTCTTTAGGTCTATTTGAAACAGCAATACTGATCAAGAGTTTGAGGCAAAAATCAGATGTCAAGCTTCATGTCTAAGATAATACTTTATTCTCTATATATCAACATCAATTTTTTTACATTCAATAAACTTTTACGATATTCTAAATTTGTGCAAAACTTTTTAATCTCGAAACGAAAAACAATTACTTAACACGTTTTAAAATATGAAAAAGTTTATTTTTTTATTATTTTTATGATCACGAATGCATCTTACAAATACTAACAAAATTTTTCAGAAGAGTTCAGCGCTTCAGCATCGGTAACGAAGAAATAAATAAATAAATATTGTCATCAAGTTCAGATTTTGCTGTGATAAAATAAATAGAAATCATAGAAAATAATGTTTCATATTGATAGTATTATTTACACGTTTAAAAATCGAATATTTAGGAAGAAACTATATTTATTAAATAAATAATTAAATTATATTAACAAATATTTCACCATTAAAAAAAAACACTTTGTTTCTAAGAAAAGATTTTTGAATTGTTTTTAATCGAAATCGTTATCTGAATACCTTATTACAAATATTTATAACAGAAGAATATTAAGTACGGAATACGTGCATAAATATAACTATTTATTATAGAAATATTAAATAAGCAATATTTTTACTAAGATCATAATTTTTCTTTATTAAATAATATCAGAAAAAAAAACATTTTTTTGTTAAATAAGCTAATTAAGTTTGAAAAAGTAGAAATTTAATATATTCCTACTTTGTTTTGCATAAATAATCGTAATAGTTATAGTAATTAAATAAATAATGAAGTGTGAAAATTCTAAGTTACAGTATTTCAGGAGCAATTATTTTGTAATATATTCATGGATTTTAATTTTTTATTAAGCAACACTTATATATAAACAATGAATTTAATAAGTAAAAATTACCTTTTGATGACTCGAGATTTTAATCAGCAATTTTTTACAAAGATATTAATAAAAATATATATTAAAAATTTATATCACATTTTTTTTAAAAAGATATTATTATAAATATCAATGAAAGTTCTATCAGATTTTGTAAAGATATTAATAAAATTAATATTTCAATTAAATATTTTTTTCTAAAATACCTCCACAAGAAATATAATTCAATTGGAAAGTCTAAAAATAAAATAATTCTTACCTGACCCTCAGCTATTTTTACTAAACAGAATAGCAGAACGAAAACTGCACAGGTTCCAACTTTAAACATTTTCGAACCAAGCTTTTGCCAAACGATAATACAAATGAGAAAAATCGTTTTAGAGTTCGCTCTGATTTAGCGTTCTCTCTCTTTACACTTATATACCCTACGTAGTAATATATAAAAAATAAATCACTGAACAGCGTATATTTCCGTAGCTCAGTGTGGGAAATAATTGAGCTTTCGGACTCTCCATTGTCATTGGAGGATGCGGACAGACCATGTGACTCGAGTTCAGTTCCGGTCCGTCAGCTGTTCCATTCACGACCTTTTTGTTTTTCGGTTGTACACTATTAGACTCGAAGCTTTGGGTCAACAGTCTTTACATGAGTGGAGAACTGGTTTAAGCCTCTTTAATCGATCTGAGATTGAGAGTCAACTTTTAGGATGAATCCCATTTTCCAAGAGAGAAGGAAAAGAAAGAAAAAAAGAGAGTATTTATTTTTTAAATATGAGATATTTATTTTACAGCGTGGTGCACTATTTGCTTTTCAAATCGAAAAACATGCTCAAGGAATTTGAAGGCAAAGATTCTAGAATGAAATCAAATATTTATTTCTAAAATAATCGTTTATAAAATACAATATAAGCCTTTTTTCCTTCTGAATCAAACATGTTCAAATTCATTTATTTTCAGTATAACTGCTTTTTAACAACAAAAGCAAGAATAATGGTCAAATTTAATAACAATGTCAGTTCAAATAATGAGAAAATTTAAAGTTTTTGAAATATATAAGATTATAATTATAAATAATTCGACAAAAAATGGAAAAGAGTTTACATTAAAAAGGTAGAAAGTATTCTACCCTACAAGAAACTGACATTTAATTAATATTACAATTTGTCATTGAATTTTTTTTAAATATAGGGAATATTATATATCTGGGTTTAAACTGCATGGTATTAAATGCAGTTTCTTTAATAAAAAAGAATATCAATTTGTAATTGAATAACATTTCATTGCCTTTAATAAATTAATTTTACAATTAATTAATTAAATGCACAATTTAATTTCTTGTTCAATAAAATATTATACAAGTATTCAATTACAATACCATTTATTTTTTCAAACGTTTAACGTAAATGTCAGTTTAATAATTTTTACACATAGTAACTTAATTATTTTTTTTTTAATTCTAGAAAAATTACAAAAAAATAATTTTATTTTTTTTTTCAAAAATTTAGAATAATCTTCGAATGTTAATAATAAAATTTGCAATAGGAAATTAGTTTATAGTAAATTAATATTTTTCTTCTCTGAGATTACTCAGTGACATCCTCATCACCAGACCGTAGTTCAAAATTATGAGGTTTGTCGACAATAGCCCTAATGCTGCTTCTGAGTGGATTCCTTTAATAAACTCTCTCTTTATTTTAAAATCAATTAATTTCTGTTTTATTTATAATTAGAAAAGATTATTTTCTGCAAGAAAATATTGTACTTTTGTAAATATTTTAAATAAGAAAACTATTTTCAATACTAACAACTCATTTTAACCCTTTATCTACCGACGGTACTTATAAGTACCACTCACTTTAAAATAACATAGAATAACCAATTTTACTAATATTCTGACAATACTTAGCAGAAACATTCTTTGAAATCCACTCTTCCAAAATATATGGCAGTACGGGTTCTATGATGAGTATTTTAGCGGGGAAGGCGAATAGTTTTATAGCAGAAATTGCGTTTTCAGCTGACGGCGTTTTCAGCGGATTGCAAAGATTATCATTTTTGTCCCGAAAAACTAGTTAATGTCAAAATTTAAGTGTCTTATTTATTATTTTTTTCCCCGTATGTTCATGAGGACCTTAGAAAACGATTTGACTCTATATTTTAAGTGAACAGTGTATATAATTAATTTTACAGTGGAATATCTTTCATTAATTAATTAGCTCTAACGGAATAAATTTCCCAAAGCTGAGTATTTTGTTTATGTATATCCCTTAATTTTCAATGTAGGGATTAAAAAAAAAAGGATTGCATGAAAAGAATTGCAGTAAATCATAATGCGGTAGATAAGGGGTTAAATATCTCCTGAAATTTTTATTTTCTTAATATAAATTGTTGGTAAACTTCAGTTGATGTCTATTTATCTAATATGAAATGGAAGTGAGGAGCAGTTTTTTTCAGGTGGAAAAATATCTTAATATTTATATAAATTATTTTGTTCGGGGCTCATATATCGGGGTAGGAGTTTATTATTATTATTATTATTATTTAGAAACATTTTATAAGTGCGCAAATTTTCATTTTAGTAATTTTAGTTTTGAAATCAACAAGGAACATGAAAAGGAAAATATGATATACAAGGGAAAGGAGAAATGAATTTTTTCTTTATAGAAATGGTATAAGTATAGTAAAATATAACATTCCTTAAAAATGATAAAGTAGATTATAATATAAATTTTAATGTAGTTTTTATATGAAAGAATAATTTGGGGTTAAACTCCTTAACATTAGATAGAAATATGCTTTATATGTGAGTTGTGTTCTTTGAAAGTGATAAGTCCATTTTTGACAAAAAATTAGTTAATGATAACATTGAATGTGCAATCTGCTATGCGCTTTTTATCTATGAACAGTTCCCAAAAAATTCTTCAATATTTTCATCGTTTTGTCAATATAAATTTATGTAGTTAATAAAATTACAAATATAACTAATTTGAATGTGGTGTTAGCTCACTTTCCGTAAACACATAATATTTAGATTAAAAATTATACTGCACAATTTCCCTACTTCAATTTTGTATGTGTGGCAACACTGTTAATACCATATAAATTTTCATTCATTCTTTAGAATTTTGGGGAATTATGATAAAAATTAAAAACGGCTCATTTTAATATAAAATTGTAATTTTAGTAATTTAAATGGCACATTCCCGTAAAAAGTATTAAAATAAAGCCTTCTTATTTCTTTTATCTTTTTTTTTTTTTTTGACATATTTAGTAAAAAATTTCACAAAAAGATTGGTTTGATTCAATTAAAATCTCATATTTAATATTTCATCAATGTATGATTTTCATATTTTGTTGACTTTGAAAGTGACGTAAATCCATTTGAGATCATCAAAAATAAAAATTCATTTTAACTAATACTTTAAAAACGATCACGAAATAAAATTAAATCAATTTTTATTTAAAAAACAAAATGAGTTTATTACTATAAATCAATATTTTTCAAACCATCCAAATACAACCCTTAAATATCTCCATATATAAAATGGACTTACACCGCTTTCAAAGAAAATGGCATGATGATGAAATTTTTTTACCATTATTAGAAATTATTAATTCATAAAAAAGGTATTAAAAAATTTTAAGAGCGCTGGGCTGAATGTATCACTTATGAAGGGGAGTATCTTGACAAATAAAGTTCAATTTTGCATAAAAGTTGTTGTTTTATTATTTAAACCCGGGCTTATTGAGTTATTTGTTATATTTGTACTCAGTGCAGAAATATGGAATCGGGACAACTCCATATTTGAACATTAAAGACCTCAGAAAGGCTGAAATCTGAAATAATACCTATCTGGAATATAGTACTTGAAAGACGCATCGTATAAAAGAAGCATTTGTTTTGAACCTTGCGTATTTTTAAAATAGTTTTGAAAGATTGTTGGGAGAAAATTTCTTCTAATTTTTAGTCAATAATTTGTTTTAGAGAATATTATTTCTCATAAGTGAAGGACATTTCTCCAAAGAGACTCACTTTATCCTTTTTATTCAAATTTTCTATGTTGGGAAATCTGCTCTTCTGCATACTGAATGAACTTTCTCTTTTCTTAGTATAAGCTGCATTCAGTGGCGCACACAGGAATTTTTCAAGGGGAAGAGGGTCCATGGTCGAAAGTACACCCTTCTCGTAATATACTCCAGTACACCGCCCAACATATTCTTTTGATTTTGTCGATTTTCGGGAACAAAAAAAGTAAAAAATTAATTATCGAATAAATAATTAGTATTAATTAATAAATTTTTTTATTAATAACAAATAATTAAATTTTGTGTACTATGTACATAGGACTGTAATCAATCGGGAAAAAAAATCAAGGACTATGGGGGGGGGGTGGCTTCCGGACCCAAGTGTACGCTACTGGATGCATTCCATTTCTTTGCAATCCAATATTATAAATTATTCTGAAGATTAATCAAATGATTGATTTTTTTTGTGAAAGAGAGAGAGATGCGCTTAGAAGCTGCACGAATGCTATTGACAACTAGCATGATTTTCAACTATGATTAAGTGACGGGGACAGTACTGGAGTTAGAACCTCACTCTCCAAACTTCCACATCATGCCAATGTGAGGACTTTGTGTTTGAAAAATTTAAGATGCATTACAGCTTTCAATTACAGATCTTCAATAGCATCAAGACTATAATCCACGACTCGGCAGAAACAACGTCGGCCACAAGCTCGCTATCATAATCACTCGGTTATCGAAGTCACAAATTATTTTGAAGAACATATTCAAGAAATGTGTCCAAATGTGATACTTACTAATGCCCCCACATCTCTATTCTTTCTCAATTATACATATCACAACATACACAGTTAATTGCGATAAACATATCAATTGTAAAATTATTCTTCTCGATCGTATTTTATTATTATAGCTTTTATATTGTGTAAAGCATTCGCCCGTGGGTGATGCTTTACTTCTAAGTTATCTTCGTGACCTAGGAGTGTGGGAGTGAATGAAGAACCAGGCGTTGCCATAATCTTAATATCTCTTTATTAAGATCTTAACTTAAACACTAACAAAATGTTAATATTTATATTTTAACTTAGCGGATCTGAGGTGAGAAAACACACAATACGTATAACCAAATAAGCGCGATCCTAACCACTATAATTACTTTACCACTTACACCTAACCTCTGTTTATACACAGTTCCTAATAATTAGTAGATCAGTCCTACCTCTATATCCTAGGTAGCAGCAATCCTCTCCAATCTTCAATGTAAATTCCTTATCTCGCGTGGAATGGTATCCACCTTGCTTGAACGCACTTTCACGGATAGCTGACACTGGAATTTTGGCTTGCTTCAGCTTACGCGTTTAAACTCAGACTAGCATAATCATTTCCCAAAAGAACACACCGCTTACGCTAAACTTCTGCAATTTAAAAGGTTCCTAATTTGCATAGTCACGTTTCGCTTCTGGATTTGGTTGGAAAGAATTTGCCTTTTTTCGGCCTCAAAGAACTCAAGAGGAAAATTAATAGAAAGCGCGATGAGCCCGTCACAATTGTACCTATATTTTATCGTTCGGTTAAATATCATTAATGCATAAATTGTTTGTTAGAATAAAATCTCCAGGGGAAAAGACAATGAATCCCGTAAGTTTATGTATAAATCACAGTCAAACAGCGAGAATGACATCTGAACCAATTTTTCACTTTTATAACTTCCACACAGTGCCACATGAGGAAATCATAGCCCGTTTGAATTTAATGTTAAACAGTTATTTCTATTTTGTTCGATGATCTTTCGAGGGACCAGGATTTCAATCCACGGCCGTAATCACTGAAAAGCATACAGCTCGTGATTTAAGCCCCTGGTCTACAGTGGCCTTCTTTTCATAAGTGAAACAAGGCGCAATTGACTTAAGTCAAAATAACTATACTCGTATATTTCGTGTTATAAGCCATATGAGCTTCTGAGGCAATGAAGTAAACAATAAAGATTGATAAGTCAAAATAACTATACTCGTATATTTCGTGTTATAATCTTAATAATCCATATAAGCTACAGAGACTATTTAGTAAACGATAAAGATTGATTACATAATAAAAGTCTAACTTATTCAGTTTTCCATTTGCTTCCTAAAAGGAGATGTCTATATTTTGCTAAGTCCAATCTACAAGCATAAAAGTAATGATACAATATCACATGAAACATAAAATACGTAACTACAATGAGAACTCACAGAATAAGATTCTTATTTATATATTAAAAAAAAAACAAGAAAAGAAAAGAGAGAGAAAATACAAAACTGCAATGTTTTTTTACAACGGAAACAGAGTAAAAAAAACTCTCGGAAGATGCAATAAAAAGAACAATTACTATACTATACGGGGAAAAAATATCTGTGAACTTCATTCTGAACTTTTGACCGCGAATTTGGGACTTTCCCCCTTCTAATAAAAATTAAGACTATATTTAGTTCCTGGAGTTCCGAACATGGTAGACACCAGTAAAGTACTTTACTTCAGTAAGTCGTGATTTTACTTCAATTTTTTTTTTCCCGAGAAGAAATTCTTCGAAGCAGGAAGTAAGAAACCTCAAGACACCCTAAGATTCCTGCACGAGAAGAGATATAATGTCAAAAGAAAAAGAGAAAAAAACAAAAAAAATCAAGAACACCACCACAGAAACTGGGGTAACAGGTGCTTTTTTCTGTAACAATGTGCAGCTGTGAAGGTCAGGTTTATAGTTGATGACATTTGATTGAATAATGTGTTACTTCGAAGAAAACACGTAAGCAACAACAAATAAATGTCAGACGAAATCAAAACAAATCAAACTAAAACATGTCTCAAATAGGTTGGTAAACCTTAACCTTCTTCAAGAAATTGGGAACACCTTGGTAATGACATCACGCATATTTATTTGCTATAGTAAAATGAAGGACAGAATGAAAAAAAAAACTTTTCGACTTAAAGGTACAAGAAACACATAAGGGAACGAGACTGTACATTGATACTATGGATACTTTTAAAAGTATTTATTTTTTTTTAATTCTCATGTATTTTATATCTGTCAGAATATTAGATAAATAACATTCTTAAATCGAGAGACTGATAGATTTTCCATAGTATTTTTTTAATCGTAAATAGTTTCAGAAACTAAAGCAATTTGCGTGAGGGAAATAAATAAAAATAAAAAAAAATAGTTATTTATAAGACAAATTCCAACAAAGAGTTCCTGTTAGTTTAAAATAAAAAAAATAAATGAGTAAAATAAATTCCTTAAATCCTTGTTTGGTTCATATTCATTAAACAAAAATGAGCTAAAATAAGAAATAAACAATGCCATCATTAAAATCTTAAACTTAAAAAACGTAAGCTAAACAGGAAGAATCCCTCATATGTTTTGTTAATCTAAAATACATTAAACATAAAAAAAAAGTATTGCTTCTATGTAAGTGAACCGAAAAATATCTGGTTTAGAAATAAAAAATAAGCAAGTTATTAACAAATAATAAGAAGATGGAAATATAAAAAACACTCAAAATAAAACACGAATATTGCTTTTAGGAAATTATATGTTTTACATTTTCAATCATCTGAATGTCCTTCAATTTAAAGATCTGTTTAAAAATATTGCATCTGATTTTGAAATTCCTACAATTAATTTAACACATGCATACAGAGTTGTGTGTGGTTAACATAACACATTTAATTAATATATTCCAATATTTTGTGTCAAGACACTACAAGGGTATAAGTTTAAAAACTCTAACAAAAAGCTGAAAGAAACGAATTAATGAAATGGCATTTAAAATTATAAGAAGAGTTTTCTTAATAGAAAGTAAGAATATATATAATTTTCAAAAATTAAATTGAGAAGACTGGAATTTAATAAAAATAAATTTAAGTTCTTAGAATCTATATATAAAGGAGAGAAAAGTGATTTACACATTGTCTCATTTATCACGAGATCTCCAGAACTGTAAGATCAACAGACTTAAAACTACGCAGGCACATTTCTTTCATTGAGAAGAGATCCGCAAATAAGGGTTTCGCTGAAATAGACCCACAAGAAGAGGAGGGGGTTATGGACAAAAATTCCTGTTTTTGATTATATGTTTTAATATATTTCTTTCCTTGAGTAATCTGCGAAGATTTTTAAAAATATCCGGGGAGCTATAGATTTTTAAAAAGATACATGTTTTTGATTTATTAGACCAATAGACTTGAAATTGAGCAAGCATGTTTCTTTTATTGATTAGAGAACCGCTGAATATGGCGTTTGTGGAAATCGACTTCAAAGGGGAGGGGTTACGAAGCATAAAAGATAAATATAGTTCCGTTTTATAAATTCAAGTCCAAGCCTTTTTAAATCAAAAGGCGCCGCCATCCGGTATAGTGGTTAGAGACGCTGACTGCTGTGCCGTAGGGCCTGGGCTCCAGTCCCGAAGAAGACAGGGATGTTTGTTAATGTGCAGTGCCTTTGCGGCATAGGAGTACAGTAGAACGTCTTTTATCCGAATCAATTGAGATCGGACACCATTAGGATACGCGATTGTTCGGATAACCGAAAACCGAATGCGATCCATGCAGTATATGAAACCGGACACTATACGAATATTGAAAATCAACACATGCAGGAAACGAGCTTGAAGAAAAAGTAAAATAGGTGCAAAATGTGGCAATTTTACTTGTATTGTGGAAAACAATGAGTTATTTTTTCGCTGTACCATTGTACACCTTCGTTTTTTCGCTGGTTCGGATATTTGACGCTCCGGATAATTAACGTTTGGATAAACGACGTTCTACTGTATTCTAAATAGCCGTCGAGCTCTCTCCCAAGTCCTCTCGTGAGGTTGGTGGAAGGGGAAGAGAGGCGGTAGGCTCCTCACGCTCCCCAGGGTGTTGTTCTCTCTCAAAATTGATGTGGAACAGAGTCAAATCGTATTGTCACATGTATAGTGCTCAAAGCTGCGGCTAACGACTGGCGTAACCTAGCCTCTTGCCACGATGAATTTCGTGGGCCTTGATCTTATGTTACTGTCTATCAGGTGGCATAAGTAAAAACAACAACAAATCAAGAGGCGAAATCTACAGGAATATTTTTCAATACATTAAAATCTTAATGTGACATGTATGTTCAGATAAAAATAACTCAAAAACAATACATAGTCATGCAATATAGTGAAAAATCCATCGAAGCGGGAGGTTAATGGCTAGCATATTATGCAAATCATTTAACCATAACTCAAAACTTGGAAAAAGGTTAACTACATGCTGTAAACGAAACATATCTGAACTATAGACAAATGAGGACCAGTTTATGCAGACGAGACTAATTTATTCACGATAAAAAGGTCGATCGTTTTACTATAAAAAGAACAAACATAGAAGACATAAAAATAACTATTTTATCAACTATGAAAACAATCTTTTTGTAACTACTTGCAACTTTAATTGACTTCTTTTGCCACGATTAATAGTGATGGCTTATTTCTTCTCAGTATAACCATTTTCTTTTGAACCCTTCTGCTTAAAACCTAATTTGATAGATATTTCCTTGGCTCTGAGAAAGAATTTATATTAATTATATATAAATAAAAGTATAAGCAATTTTTTTTCCGCCTCCGAACTCCTTCAACAAGGGCATGAAATTACAGAACTGCCCTTTCGTGCATAAGAAAATTGGAAAGAAAATTCTGAAAAAAATGTCAAAGTTCATATACAATCGGCTGATACAAGGCTAGTCCTAAACTTGTGAGCATGATCATTCAGGTTTCGAAACCATTGAAAATAGCCGATTGAAAGACCATTTTTAAGAAATCGAACCAATGTAAAGTCTTTCAAAAGGATTTAGTTGTAGACGACCAGTGCCGGATTACTCATTAGGTGGAGTAGGCAATTGCCAATGGCCCCGCGCTTTTTAGAGGCCCACAGGAGTGTGTTCTGTTTTCAGTTAGTGCTCCAAACAGGCTCGCTTTTCCGTTTAGGCATGCTAGGCACATGCCTAGGGTGCAAAAGATTTGGGGGCGCCAAAAAATTGGAGGGAGAAAAAATTCAAATTACAGAGAACGTACAACCGTCTAGTGTTTATTAAAAACCCAATTATTCTCTTTCATTTTTATTTATAAATTATTAAATTTTCGTTTCTCTATCGGCCAAATTATTATGTAAATCACTCAACGTTTCTTACCAAATCATATTTTGTTTCATGTATACAGTTATTAAATTGTTCTCAAAACTCAAAATAAAGTCTTTATCACATCGTTTCTCAAACTGTGGGGCGCGCACCCCTAGAAGGGCGTGATAACCCTACTTGGGAAGGGGCGAGCATATCGCGAAAAAATTAAAAAGTTGATAATTAATAAGTTCATATAATAATGTATATTCTATGCTGTAATTCCATACGATTTTATTAATTTACTGTACTTATTTACAAAAGGATGGGAAGGGGGTTCCGTGATGCCATAAAGTAAGAAATGAACAAGAGTGGCAAAAATATGTCACTACCCTTTCCTTACGGCTGTCGGTTGCCAGTCCGGGACACGGCTGGTCCATAGGTAGTGGATAATGGAAGGATTCTCAATTAAGAAGACAAAGAAAGGGAAAAGAGTAAGAGAGTTAAGGAAAAATCCCTCCCAAACCAAAACTGGCAAGGTAAGAACTGAAGGAGGGGGAAGGGGTGCTACAATTTGAAGTGCCTAGGGCGCCGGGGAGGTTAAAAACGGCCCTGTCTCCAAAAAGGCTTCAGGGCCCCGAGAATTTGACTGCCTACGGGTCTTTATGTCGTTTAATCCAACACTGTAGACGACTAAAAAAACAGCTACAACACAATTGCAAACATCTTTTATATTTAAAAATTAGTAGTTTTTTAAATCTCAACTCTTTCTTCTTAAAAAGATTAAAAATATTCTTTAGAATCTAGCAAAAAGTTGTTCAAAAGTGTCCTTAAAGTGAAGCAAAATAATCATAATAACAAAAATTGAAATAAGTGCTTCGATTTTAAATACTGAAAAATCAGTCGCAACTATTTATAGTTGTCTATAATATAATAATTAAACAATTCTTTTTTTGTGTGTGTGTGTGAAAATATATACAATATAATGTATGGACTTCAATCAAGATTGATTGTTCATTAATGTCGCTCTACGAAACAACAAGGTTACTGTGGTGTGTTTTGAGCCACGAACAAGTCAACTGAGTTGGTGTAGTCCACTCTCCAAATATCCGAACCACATTAAAGGGAAGATTTTGAACCCGGATGGATTTAGAGCACATCAGCTCCTTTAACGGAGGTCTTCTGTAGATTTAGGACTTGAACCCGCGACTCCAGTTCGCAACCCTGACTGTTCTGCTATCGCGGCCATTGATCTTCAGTAGGTAAGAAAATAAAAATGGTTACAGAACAATTTTAAATCAATAAAACCCATTGTGCTAGTATTGATTTTTTAATTATTGCGTAATTAACAGAAAGCAACTTGACGCTGAGAGTAGGTAATTCTCGCTGGCGCTCGAATGGTCTAATTTACGTGGCAACTTTACAATATAACTGACTTTTCAAGCTGATGTGAAAATAAGAACTACAAGCGAGAGAGAGAGAGAGAGTCATAAGAAAAACACAATTGAATTAGATAACATGAAGTGTGTACTTTTTTATTTTATTTTTTAAATTTGTAATTTGATATTAATGAATTCGAATCCTTTTTCGCCCACTTTCACCTAAAAAAAAAAAAAATACGACCAAACACAATGAGTGATCGATTAGATTTTATTTGAAGTCACAACTATAATTTCTTTATAACGCACTAATGGCAAAGAATCTTGTATAATTCTGAGCCTTGATCACTAAAGAGGATCATCCATTGCATCTTTCGATTTCCAGAAACTATAAGATATAAAACTATTTATGTAGGCTATTATTAAGCTATTATGAAATTAGAAATTTCACTTTTATTTCAATAGTAGTATTTTAAAAAACACTATTTATTTATCATAGAATTAAATTAAACACAATGCCTAAAAAGAATTTGATCCAAAAAATGAATGAAATATTTAGTGAAATTCCATCAATCCTGATTCTGTAAAATCTTATTAATCCTAAGTTAAATTACAAGATATATTGATTTTAGTCAAATAAAGAGAAAATTCAGTTCACTTTGAAACAATAGGATTATTACTTTGAAATTTTCTATCCATCAAATCTCATCAATAGTCGTTTAAATCTTAAAAATTGAATTTTAAAAAGAAAAGCTTTTAATATATACTAAGGTATAACATTCGTTTTTAAAAAGAAATTAAAGAGTAAATGAACAAAAAACTTCAAACAAGAAAGTTTATCTTTTAATTTATATATATATCATCCAAATGTTTCTCTTTGGCGACAGCTTAAAGCTTTTCTGTAAGTTAACTTGAAAATCATGTTGGAATATTTTTTTTTCTCTATAAAATGACACATTTAAAAAATAATTTTATATAATCAGATTTTATAATTTGTTATAAATTTTAATTATGGTTTTGCTACGTCTTTAATTAACGTCGACCAGATATCCATTTTCAAAGGTATCGTAATTGTGAACTTGATCGAGTATTTCTGAGGATAACCCTTGTGTGAGCTAATTTTATCCCATCAAATTTTCATATTGCATATTCAACGAGTTTTAGTTGTATTTAATGTAGAATGTCCTCCATTATTCTTGAAGATAACAGTAGGCTGTAGTATTCTGATTTAGTGTAACAATTAGCTTGTAACTGTTAGGAATAATAATTAGCTTGTAGCTGTTTGGTATAATAATTATTTAGTAACTGTTTGGTATAATAATTATCTAATAACTGCTTGGAATAATAATTAGCTTGTAACTGTTTGATATAATAATTAGCTTATCGAGTTCGGTTTTTGTACTTCAAAAGTTCATCATTTAGTGAGGCAGGTGTACTTTAAATCTGATAGGTTTCAAAATGAACAAGTTAGGGGGAGTAGGTATGTAGAAAACTGGGTGCCTTCTAAACTTCCATTTCATCATCTGACAATGGCTCAAAATTTTCAAGCATATAGGCCAGGGGTGGCGAACCTTTATGGATCAACGAGCCATTTTTTCTAAAGAAGTGTTTAATGAGGTATAGACGTGCCGTCAAATAATTTTGACTTGTGATTATTGGGAAATAATAAAAATACTAAGAACACAAAACTCTTTATTTACTACGAAAAAATACCTTTTACACTGTATAGTTGTAAATGTTTTAGTTATACGGGTAATTCAAATTAAAGAGTAACATTAATGTGAGTTCTGTTGTTGCAGATTGGATGATAAATAATTTATATAAGGATTGTAAGATGTTACTTTTTGTAGAATGATGTGCTCAATTGGAGTCATCTGCCAATCGGTTTTTAAGCAATAATTATTTTTGCTGTGGTTCACTTTTTTGTCAAGAGAATTTGCGATTTGTCCCAAAATGCTGTTTTACAGATGATGTTCTGCGTACCACCATTCCAGAACATAAAACACGCACTGCTTTGTCACCTTTACTAATAATGCCATATTTCTAGATTCAACAAGTTTGAAATTCTCTGTTACACTTACTGTCTTGCAATTTTTGTTCTTTTGCTGAACTAGCCATATTAAATAAGTTAAAAATCATAAATATAACACAAATAAACTTTAAAATACAGTTGTGTCAAGGAAATTGATTATGCTATGCGTAGATAAACTTTGCATCATAAGCAATTGTAGTCCACAACGTAACTAGGCAAGACAGAAACAAGCGAGTGTGCTCTCCACCGCACCGCGATCGATTATTCGTCTTTGTTTGTAATACTTCATAGTGAACTTCGTTATTTTGAAATAAAATGCAAACCATTTTGATCGCTGGCGTGCCCAAAATATTATGTCGTATGCCATGAATGGCACGCGTGCCAATGGTTCGCCATCCCTGATATAGGTTGTATTTACCGCAGTTAAATTGAATAGAAATATGTTTCTGGAAACGTTTAATAAACAAATGAAAAAAATCCTCAACGAAAGTCTCTCATCTAATGTTACCAAACCTTTTAAAACACGTATTGAATCGAATATAATCTTTTCAGCATTCATGTCTGAATATTTCGATAATTTTTTTCACCAATTTTTCTATTCCGTATTGTGATTTTATATCCTAATAATCAACCTACCTTCTATAAAACTATCAAGTGAAATCTTATGACTGAATTCAAGTATAGTGATACTAGGAATCCGAATATATATAATCCCTAATGTGTGTTCCAAGACAATCTTTCCCTCTAAAAATCCCTTATGCGCCACAAATTGGAATACTTTAATTTTCTTAAACACTAAATACATAGGATTTTATGGTAAAATATTTGTAAGTATCACATTCGAATAATGTTGTAAATTAATAAAATTTAAAATGTAAAAACATGCGTTTTTCTTTAAAAAAAGTAACGTTGATAGCTCCCACGTCAATATGAGGAGATAGTTGCTTCTAAAACGAGTATTTTTCTGTAGTACATATATATAGACACTCATACACTCTAGATCTGATATAGACACTTATACACTCTCATCACATATATAGATCTGCAGTACATACACTCACCACGAGATCTCCGCAACTATAAAACCTACAGACTTGAAACTTCGCAAGCACGTTTCGTTTGTTGAGTAGACATCCGTTAAGGCTGTTATCGCCATATGTACAAGAGCGTGAACTTAACGCGGAGCATCTTTTCGGACAGAAAAAATACATCAATTTTTATAAAAAGAATTGTGGCATTGTAACACATGCATTTGTTTATAATATAGTGTTTTTAAAATTTCAAAATATATTTCATAAATAATTCGTTTTTCCTTTTAACATATAAAGGGATAGCTCATTTAGCATTATGGTATAGGAAAAAAATGTGAAATACGTTTTATAAAAGAAAAAATGTGTCATTTGAGATAAAAAATGAGTAGAATGATATAAGTGATCCTCTACAGCAGGGGTACTCAACCTTTTTTTTCTGCCGGGCCGCATGCATATGTTAGTTATTTTACGCGGACCGCAACATGAGGATAAATGGGTTAGGGGGGGGGGGATAAATGGGTTAAGCCAGAGATAAGTGTGGAAAATTTAAAATGCAGTAAATTGATCGAAATATTATAACTCCTGTTTTGCATTTTTTAAT
>BMAV01005629.1:197131-217689 GCA_019973955.1 Trichonephila inaurata madagascariensis | reverse complement strand
CCGGATTTCACAGACTTTTGGATAAAATCCGTAGTTTTATCAAATATAATATTCATAGTTTCAATTTTTATGCCTTTTTTCAAAAACCCAGAATAAACCATGCATTCAATCCTTTAACGATCTTCACGCGCAAAAGTACACATCCTATCATTTATCACCTTTGCCCTTCTCAAAATTCCTGTTAGGATGTAGTAAAGCTTAGTCCAATTAAGTAACATAAAATACCTTTTCATACTTAAGAGGGCATTGCCCTGCGTACAAAGTGGTATCTGGCAAACAGCGCATCATTTTTAATTTGCCTGCGGATGTGACAAACAAGTTACAGTTCACTGCGCAAATCACATTTATAAACAACAACAAAAAAAAAAGACAGTTTTTAAATACCACACTTTTTACATAAATAAGGGCAAAAATCTATTAGATGGTTTTGACTATTTGTTTTCAGGATATGAGAAGGCATTTGTTTTGAATAAAATAATTCACTGAACCGTAACTTTCATCAAGAGATATGGTTATATCATGAATTTGTTTTAAAAAAAGTCCCGGCCAACATGTAACGAACATGAACGCCAAGTTTTCGTAGACTAATAATTTTTCCCACTTGTTTATTAGAAAGCTATTCTATTAAACAGAAACTTTTAAATTTCATTCGTTGTCACATTGTCGATGGCAATGGATATTAATTCAAACTTATACTTCGTTTTTCTCCAAGTTTTGTTTTATCTTTGCACACCTGAGTAACACTTTAAAAGAATTCCATAAACCAGGGGTGGCGAACCTTTATGGATCAACGTGCCATTTTTTTTCTAAAGTGCTTAGTGAGGTATAGACGTGTCATCAAATAATTTTGTCTTGTGATTATTAGGAAAATAATAAAACTAAATACGAACAACTCAAAACTCTTTATTTACTGCCAAAAAGTACTTTTGGTACTGAATAGCTGTAAATGTTTTAGTTATACGTGTAAATCGAATTAAAGTAACTTTAGTCTGACTTTTTTTTGTTGCAGATTGTGTGCGTGGATGACAAATAACTTATTTTAGGATTGTAAGATGTTACTTTTAGTAGAATGCATGCTGAATTAAAATCTTCTGTCTAATAGTTTCTCTAGGCAATTAATTATTTTTACAGAGGTTCACTTTTTTGACAAGCGGATTTGTGATTTGTTTCAAAATGCCGTTTTACAGAAGATGATCTGCATACCAATGTTCCTGAACATAAAATACGCACCGCTCTGTCACCTTTACTAATAATGCCATATTTCTAGATTCACCAAGTTTGACATTCATAGTTACACTTACTATCTTGCATTTTTTGTTCTTTTTCTAATCTAGCCATGTTACATAACAGTCAAAAATCGTAAATATAACACAAATAAATTTTAATATACAGTTGCATCAACGAAATTGACTATGCTATACGGAGATAAATTTTGCATCATAAGCAACTGTAGTCCATGATGCAACTAAGGCAAGACAATAACAAACGAATGTGCTCCCCACTGCCCGACTGATCACTCGCGTTTGTTCGTAATACTTCATAGTATTACGAATTTGTTACTTGTTATTTTGAAATAAAATGCAAACCATTTTGATCACTGGCGTGCCCAAAATATTGTGTCGCGTGCCACTGGTCCGCCATCCCTGCCATAAACTATTAATTTCTATTATAACTAGCGGTCCAACAGACGTTGTGCTGTACACACGTCTTAAATCCAAACTTTTTTTGAATAAGTCGTACCAATCTGGACCGTTTTAATGAAATTTTTTTATAAAAAAAAAGTTATTACAATACCTGACGTCATCACATGCACAGTTACCACAATTCGACCTATCGATTGCGTGTGAGTAAGTGTATACTATGAACTAAGTTGAATATAGTAGAACTATATTCTGAATAGAAACTTATTTTAATTATTTGATAAAAAAGATAAAACTCGAGCTATTTTCATTACAGGTATATTTTTTTAATGCACAATAAATAAATTTATCGTAATGCCATTGAGAATGCACATTAGTTTAGGTTAATCCTTGAGGGGTATAAACAAACAAATGCGTTGATTTGCCAACCCTAGGACACTCAACATATAATTGGCCGCGCGAAAAGCAAAATTTCCCCCTCTTCTTTCTTTTTTTTTCTTGCCACGCATTAGCGGAATAAACAACATACAGGGGTAAAACAACTATGCGTTTTAAGGTTTTTAATTAATATATTTTTAAGTAATTGCTATATCGGACCGAATTGAGAATCTAAACCATTCTCGAATCCACTTGAACCCCCACAAAAAATGTCATCGAAATCGGTCCAGCTGTTTAGAAGTTCAGTCACATACACACGCACAGAAGAATTATATACATAAAGATAGCTTTAAGGGGACACAGTACGATTCAATTGACCAAAATCGATCAAAAAATCAAATTTAATTTTTTTAGCCTAAAATTTTTTTTTATATACTTTTCTCTCTCTCTATAACCTCACAAAATTTGAAAGCTCTAAACTTAAAAAACGCAGAATTATGATAGCTTTTACGTTCGTTTTTATTCACATCCCTATGGCAAATCAAAACTTTAAACTGCTGTATCTCGGAAAGATAAAATAACTATTTTGTCTTAATTTAAAATGCTAAGGCTTTTTTTCTATTGCACCTAATGCTTTGAAAATTTTTTTACCTATTCCCAATAGTACATGTAACAAAAGTTGGTATGCATTTTTGAATCAAAGCAATATTTATTTTTTTTAAAAATAATTAAACTCGGAATTTATACATTTTTTAAGGAATTTTCAATAAACATTCATAAAAAGAAGTATTGTAAGAATACCAATCACGTTAACACAAAACCCATACCAACTTTTATTATACATAGCTTGACGTAGTTGTAAATCAAATTTCATGCGTGTACATCAATTTTTGTAGGAGGAGTAGCATTTTAAAATCACTTCAAAAATTTCAAGTTTTTTCCTTAAAAAATTACATGGCTAGCTTTTTATGAAATTTTGAGCACAAAATATGTTTAACATAGTATACATACATAGGAGGCAACCAAAAAAATATTTAAAATCCTTAAAAAAAATTTTTTTTGCGTAAATCGTACCATGTCCCCTTAAAATAATAATAATAGACAAAAATAATTTATTTAAATTTGAGCCAAACAAAAATTTGAGCCCATTTGAGCCTAATGTATTGTATCTGCTGCACTTCAGACTTTAAAACGAAGTACAAAATATCGTACAAAAAAGTGCACTTCAAATAAAACCTTCCACACGGCTGAATTTCCACCGCAAAAAAAAAAAAAAATCTTATTTCTGGGAAATGGATATTAAATTACTCGGAAGTTTTGTTGGTAAAAATTAAAGATTTTGTTTCATAATGGATAAACATTCTTTGATATTTTGAAAATGGTCTTTAAATAAAAGTGCTGAATCTACTTACTTTATTTTCCCTTCTATTTAATTCAATATTAATTAAAAAAAAAACTGACTAAAGTGAAATATAAAGTGCTTCTTTCTGTACATATTTTTTTAAAAAGAAATCAACGAAATCAATAAAACATTTACTGAAAAATTGCAGAAAATATTTTAAGAAAAACGTTTATATGACTGAAATTTTTCAGTGATATATAAGCACTCTTAGGTCTTAAAAAAGTTAAGCTCTCAATTTTTCCGAGCAATCACAATACTTCTGGGAATCTGCTGCTCTTTTCTCCTTTGTATCACTCTTCTAAGTGGAAGGACTTGTGTTGTTGTTACTTATGCCACCTGATAGACAGTAACATCAAATCAAGGTCCACGAAATTCATTGCGGAAAAGGGCTGGATTTTTAAGCATGTCGTTAGCCTTAGCTTTGAGCACCATGCAGGTGACAGTATGATTTTGCTCGGTTCCACCCGAATTTTAAGGGAGAACACCCTGGAGGTGGTCAGGGGCCTCCCACCTCTCTCCCCTTCCATCAACCTCACGAGAGAACTTGCAGCTCGACGGTTATTTAAAGTACTCCCCTGCCGCGAAGGCACTATACATTTACAAACATTCATGCCTTCTCCGGGATTCGAATCCAGGCCCTGGTTAGTCAACGTCACTAACCAGTAAATTCAAAATTTAAATCCCGCGGACCACTAATAGGATTTATTAAGTTTTAAATATATTTATAAAAAAAAAAAAAAAAAAAAAAATAAAAAAAAAAATTGTAATCTTAGAACACAATCAGTGCATCTTAAAACATAACTTAACGTGATGAGTGAGAATATTTCACCTTTTTCTGGGGACCAGCGAAGTCTTCTCGCGGACCACCACTTTGGCAACCTCTGCTCTAGTCAACATGATGCTTTCAACGTTATTGACAGCACGTGATGCAGTTTTGCTCCATCATACGGCAAAGGAGATACGAAAACTTGGTCTTATGTAAAAGACTAAGTTTTCGGATAACATGTGTCGTCAATAACTTTGATAGTACCATGTTGAGTAGAGCGTGGCAGGAATTAGACTATCGCATTGATCAGGGGCGTAGCTACCGCCGTATCAACGATATGGGGCCCCCTACAAGTGTAGTATTTTTGACATTTTCAAATAAGATTTGTTAATGAGATCACTTTTATTTTTCAAAAAAGGGCCCCCCAAAGAATTTGTTAAAATAGATGAAATCTGGTTTCTATTTGATTAAATTTTCTCTTAAAATGAAAGTCATGATCTGGTTTAATGAGAGCCACTACCGTAGGTCTCCACTGACACCTCATGGACCTCCAAAATTATTTTTCCGCTGATGTGTACCCCTGGAGTAGATATAGATCACTTTAGGAATCACTGCGATAATATATTATTGCAAGCTCTCGCAGAAAACTATCGCAACGATTGCCTGGACTGGAATCGTTGCGTGAGGCGTTGTCTCATACGAAGACTTATTAACAATCAACGGAACTAAATACTCAAATTTCCTGGAAGCTGCAGGTTTATCAAACTCTGAGGACTTTATCAATTAAGTGCTGGACGATGCAGCTTCAGTGATGAATTCAACTGAAGAGGAACGCTAAGAACGAATTTTGGGGGCAAAAAAGCAAATAAATAGAGCTACATAATACATGTAAATTACAATTTGTGCAATGAGTATGAACAGTTGAGTAAATTATACAATGGGGGGTAGGATCACCATTTGGCAGACAGGGGGTACATCCCCCCACCCAGTCACATTAAAAAAAATATTTCGAATCTGTAGAAGTTTACCAGTTTCTGTATTTTTTATTTTATTTGAAGCAATTATTTTAATACATACATAACTTTTTAAAGATCAATTTCACTTTATCGATCACATTTTCCTCAGGATTATCGAAAAATTACTTTCAATGCATGAATATATTAAAAGGAGAGGAAACAAGTAATATAAAAAAATGGTTTTTAAGTCAATTCCTACTTAGATCACCGAAAAATTTTATTTTAGCTACTTTTTATTAAATAGTTACAATTAATATAAATATATATATACATAGGACAGAATCACAACATTAAGTGGTAATTAGTTTTTTTTAATTATCATTAAAGTATCGTATTGTCCTTTTAATTTCAATTCAACTGAATGCTTTAACACATGAGAAAAAAAACCTTTTTAAGTTTTGACACAAGTCGCCAACGTGGCTGCATTTGTAATTCTTTAAATAATTAGTTTTAATCAATTAATTTTTATTAATTATAATTAAATTATTGTATTGTCATTCAAAATGATCCTGTATATAAAATTTCAGCTCAATTCAGAGCTTTAAAATGTATTTTATTAACCATTGAAAAAAAAAATTCCAACAAGATAAATAAATATACAAATATATAGACAGTGCGAGCTAATAGTAGGAATTAAAAAAGAAACCCATACTTTATATTTAATAAATCTCAGTATCTTCCACTACTATTTTTACTCTAATGAAGAGAAAATCATATAAAGCAACAGTAATTTTAAAGAAAAAAAGAATTCAGAAATCAGATTTTAAAGTTTTAGTTTATTAGGTAATATGTAAGAACAGTGTAAATCATCAAAAACCTGGGATAAAATAAAAATTTAAATACATATATAATTCAAAATGAGCATCAAATACTATACATATATATATAATATAATACTGAAAAAATACTCATATATATATATATATCTACTTCAGAATACAATAAACAAATTTGAGTACAGCATTGGCAATCATAAATATCACCTACTTCAAATATTTTAATATAGATAAAATTAAAGATGCAATTTAGCTATAATTAACTAACATATTAACATTTAAGACCGAAGCTCGACAAATTATAGATTGTCCAAAATTTATATATATAACACATTTTACAAACTCTATTTAAATTACAATACTTAGAAACATTACATATGATTTTACAAGAAAATTATATAATGTCATAAGAATTCAGATTAAACTTTAATTAAATGTTTTAAAAAAATTATTTAATCTTTTTTAAAAAATGATATTTTGATTCTCTGAATGATTAAGAACAAAACTAGAATATATTTATCACAATTTGTGATTTTTAATGCAACCTTAAGTATTTTTTACCTTTTGTCTATATACTGAGGTTTGTACTAAAAAAAAGAATTTTTTTATTTTATAAAAAACAATATTTTTTTGTAAATATTTTACCCATGCTCTTTTCTATTTGAATACTTTCTTTTTATTTTAATTGGATGACCTCAATTAATGAATTTGTGACTAGAATACATTTTATGGTGTTACTAGAGTTAAACTTCTGGCATTATGCGTTATAACTACCTTATTAACATTTCCAAGAAAACTACAATCACTGCTTATGAATAGTCTGGGTTAAAAGGTATAAGTTTTACTTTGAGCACTTTGGTCTGTCACATGCTATTCATGAGAAGGTTTTTGAAAAAAAAAATTTATTAACATCATTAGTGCTTTATAATTGAATATTGTAAAGAACCTGATAACTTTGATACTCTATTAGAAGCTGAGGATGACATTTGGCTATCACATATGGTTCAATAACACAATCATGCATTTCAATTCTCAAAACTTTACATTCTTCATTAACCCAAGGTATTTTTTACTGTGTTTGAGGGTAAAACTTGCATTTCTCAAATATGAATCTAAATTCTAGAAAACACACAGTGCTGCACCATATCATATAACATGTGGAAGCAATGTTCTGCCCCACACTTGAACTTTGAACATAAATATGTTAAAGAATAAAACATAATTTCTTAAGAGACGTAAAAAAAAAATAATTAATTATCTGATACTAAAGGGACTTCAGACATATGCAACAATTTGAATAAGTTTATGTATGAAGCTTAGACCTCCAAATTTTTTAATAGTGATGCATGTTCTTGGTCTAAACATTTTTTTAAAAATCTTTTTATACATACAGTCGAACCTCTGTATAATGAACCTCTATATTGCGAATTCTTCTATATAGCCAACTTTTTCCTGGAACCTTGAACATTTCATAATTTTCTTCATAAAATAACCTCTCTATAGCGAAGTGCATTTTCTATATAACGAACTTTTTCTTCTGTGATTCAATTTTTGTTCTTTTGTTTTAAAGTATTTCTGAAAAAATTTCAAGTTATTCTCTCTTTAACACATTTTATGGTGGTCATAAATCTTGAACTGGTTTTATTAGATCCTAACTCACAGAGAGCAATAGAGTTCTGGATGTTTCATCCAAGAAGTGCAAACTTTAATACCCCCATTGCCCAGTTCACTAGAAACATTTTCGATATCCTCTTTCACCCTCAGTGGAGTTGTTCTGTGTCCCAATGTTCTAATTATAAAATAATGTATGTTTAATATTACTTGTATGCTTTAAATTGTAAAACGTCCTTAAAATTCATTAATTTTAGTATAAAATTATTTTCTTAATATTGAAAATACAGTGAATTCTTCAATATTCTTTTTCTTGTTTTCCTTTCAGTTTTTTTCCTTTTTTTGACGGGTAAGATATATAAAATAAACATATATTAATTTTAAAAAAGGCGTGAATAATTACTTTTTTTAATATATAGTGTTTATGAATTAAAAATTTGTTTTATGTGGTTTATAAAGTATGTTAAAAGATGAACCTTTAAATAACGAATTTTCCATATAACGAACTTTTTCTGGGATTAGCGACTTCATTCTATAGAAGTCCGACTGTATTTGTAAGTGTTTTTTTTTCCCAATTTTTATCTTACACACATCAAATACATGTTTTATGATCAATATTAAATTACTTATTTTATTGAAAAACTAGCTTACAAGTATTAACTATGTACTAAATCAGCACTGTAAAGTTAAAAGTTTTATTAATTTCAAAAAGAAAGGAAATTATTTGAACAGAAATATTAACAAATACTGTTAATTAAATCAAATTATAAAATGAAGAATAAAAATTAAAGTCAGAATAACAAAAAATAAAATTATGAGCATGTTACAACAAATATAGATTACTGTTCAACCGCATCCTTTTTTTGACACTCAGGTTGTAGCTACAATCAATAGCTAAAACTAATAGAAAATTTACTCTGAATTTCTGTTCTTTTTTTTATATTAGAAATACTGCAGCAAGTATAACAATCAATTTAATTGTCTTCTTACATTTACAATATATACACAAAAAGTATTAAAATTTATATATATATATATATAAGCTTCTTTTTTAAAAATCAATACTGAATAAAAAATTTTAATAACAAAGGACAATTTTCGGAACTTGTGTGTGTATATACATATACTATTGACAATGGTATATGAAAATTAAAAACATTTCCCTTCCTTGTTGAAGAGATCATTAGTCTTAATAATTCTAGAATAATTATTATCTAAAAACAAAGTAAATAAGTATAGAGGTAGAAATATATTAAAAAAATTTAATGACTATGCTACACGAGAAACAATTTGGTAAACAAGATGTATTTTATGGTTACATATCATTATCATTCTTTACTTCAATATATGCTAATATTAAAAATTTGTCGAGCAAAGGTTTCAATAAAATCTACATAGACATTTACAAAAACAAGAGTTGGGGTATAGAAACAACTGCATCATCCATATACTGACAGTCATAAAAGTTAAGCTCTCACAACCTTTATAAACTGGGATAAATGGTTGTCATACAGCTGCACAACAGCTATTTACATTCTCTTATCAAAATTTTAAAATTTACATGAAAAGATCTAGAAAAATAAAATACCTTATTAAAATATATAAAATAATCTAAATACATTATAAAGAAATTGATTTCTAAGTAAAGCATGATAGAAATATATAGATAAGGTAAAGGTACTTAAATTTATTAAATTTTCAAGAACAATCTTCAAAAATTTGGCAACATTTTGTGAAATATAATAATTAAATCTTAAAAAAAAAAAAAAAAAAATACAAATAAAACATTTTTTTTTCAAACAGAGATCAAGAAACATTCTGTGATTATAATTCATTTAGCATAAACTTCTTTAATCAGTGCTAGATTAAATGAGTGCTCGTGTAATTTTTTAAAATAATTTTTTAATTAGATCTATTTAAAAATTTCATTGAAAAAAATGTCCCTGTATTTGATGCAGTATTTATTATTTTTCTTACTCTAAAACAAGAAATTATGGAAGAATTTCCATCTGCTAAAAATCCTACAAAACTAATTCAAAACACAGTGTTAAAAAAAAAGACATTTGAACAACAAAAAACAGTACTACAAAATAAAAACTTATTTTGGCTAAAAATATTAATAGCAATATTAATATTAATTTTGCAATAAAAATATTAATAGATATCATATTTTTAAAATTTTAATTCAAATAACTCAAAGCATAAAATTATGTCCAAGTCAAATCATCTAATTGTTTTCTAATTATATAATCTTTTTTAAAAAATAAAAGTAATTTCAAATAAATTTACACGGAAAAAAACTAAATTTAATATTTCTTTATAAAAATATTTCTTTTAAAAATTTCACAAACCTGTTTGCATTCAGAGAATAAACTATCATACCAGCATTTAACTTTCTACCTATTCTCATTCTTGAAAAATGTTTAAAATTGCAATAAATTTTAATATGAAGATTTTTAATAAATGTTCATTACTTTTCATTCACAGAAGTAAATGATTCCTTTTTTTAAAGATAAATTGTTTACTACTTTGAAACTGCTACTATAAAACTAGAGGAAGTTGCTCGTAAATACATATATACTTCATATGATTACAATACTTATGAAACACAAGAGGGGGTATTTTATTAAGTTATTTGTTAAAAATTATAAATTTATTTACATAAGATATTTCACTTTGTAATAAGTTCAATTTTGTTCCACAATCATACCTACAAACACCATATATGAATTACAAATCCAAAAATCCTTAATTATTATTTTTTTAATTACAATCAGTCTCAAAGTTATCTTTTGCACAAAAAACAAATATTAATTCGATAGTTTTTATTAAAGCATAACACTTATTGAATCGATTTCAGTCCAACTTAGCAATTCATACAGATTTTTCTCTTTCTTCTGTACATTTAAAGAAAAATTTCATTACATTTTTGAAAGTACACTTTTATGAAATAAATTTAATAATGAAATTAATACACAATTTCAATTATATTTAATCAATAAATAAATCAAAGAGCTATTTAAAAATTAGTTATTATTTTTTACAGTGCAAATTCATGAAATCATTTTCTTAAATATATATATTTCACTCATTTTCATTAGTTTTCTTCCAGAAACTATGAGACTAAATGTGATATACATCCAAAAAGTTCATGCAAATTTACAAGGGGAAAAAATAATAATTTATTTTATTCCTATATTGTGATATATTATTTTTTTACCAAACAATTAATAATGGATACAATAAGCTATAAAAATAACATATAACCCACATATTTATAAATACAAGTCAATATTAAATTAAAATACCATTACAAATACATCACTCTTAAAGAGTAAATGCTTATTTTATGCATTTTTCCCTAAAAGATTTATTCCTATTGACACTTTCAAAAATTTATAGATCTAAGTTTGAATAATAAATTGGAGAGGAGGTATTTTTAACCTACATAAAGATTCACACAGTTTTACCAAAAATTACATAATAAAACCAATTGTGTGTGTGTGTTTTTAAAGTAAGAAATATAACTTTTTCAACACATATAATTCAACTACTTACAGATGTATTATTTTAAAAAGCTATTGGTCAATAATTTTAGAAGTGAATTTTTTAAAAAATAAAGTTGCTAAAATTTTAAAACAATTAAATATATTTTCAACATTTAACATTTTTAATATATATTCACTCAAGTCCCAGGTACTTCAGATTTCTTCTTAGTAGACAGCCTTCAAATAATTCTCAAATGCTTTAATCTTTCATGTTTATAAGCATTATGACTTTTCTTTTCGCTATTTTTAAGACATACTGTTTTGCATGGATATTTACATTGAGACTTTTCACGAGGTGAAATAGCACCATTACTTATTTAATTGAGTAAAACATTTATATAATTTCTAATAGATTTAAGATAATAGATTTTTTTTATACAAAATATCTTTCAGCCCCTTAATTGATAACTGTTCAACTTGTTGGAAAAAAAATTAATTTAGGTGGGATAAACAGCCATAATTCATATTGTCTCTTTAAATACAAGCAGTTGTAGAATTAAAGATAGTTTAATGTTTTGTTGAGGTGTATAATATTTACTCACAGCAACCAACTATTATACAACTCCTTCCATATAGCTGGTATTTAAATGCTGTATTAGAGTTTGGATAAATGCCATTTCTTTTCGAGTATTTTCAAATATGACAGAAGGATCTTCAGAGGTACATCGCAAACAGTTGGGAGCCATTACCATAGCAAGATTTTTTGCATCCATTTTTGTAACAGCACAGTTTTCTTCTGCAGAAAATACCTGAAATTGAAAGGAATAATGAACTTAAAAGGATACATAATATCAACTTTATACAAAAATTACAAGTTTTAAAAATGTAATTAGTTTTACATAACATTAATTTAACAAACTTTGAATTTAGAATTACTCCTTTTACTAGAATTACAGAACAGTACTAAATGATAAAAAAAATATTCTTACAGCAAAAGTTTTTGCTACTTTTATCTAATAAAGTTAATTTATATCTCTTAGTGATAATTTTATGTTATAGTGTTCTTATCTTATATAGAAAGGGTTTCATTCTATTTCAATTTAATTATTGTTAAAATAAAAGTACATTATTTTTAGGATATCTATGTCTATTAGATATTGGATATATATTAAAGAAAAATTATTTATGAAAGATGCTAGTATAAAAATGAAAATTAAGTATTTTTTTAAAAACACTTTTAGCTAAATCAATTATTTGAAAATATTATTTTTCTTACATAAAGAACATATTTTTTTCAAATCTTGTGCAATACTATTCCAAGCCAAGAATTTCGAAATTAGAAATAAATAATTTGGCTGAAAATTTATTCAAACAACAATTAAAAGATCTTAATAGTAAATTGATCATTACATTGAATTTTTTAAATGCAGAACTTACCTGCAAAAATCTGATAAGATACGAGAAAACCAGTCTATTTAATTCTGGCAAGTTTTTCACTATCTGAACAGCAGCATCGGCATCATTACAATAAGTAATGCATTCTTCGTAATAATCTGCAGGTATGAGAGGTTCAAACAATTCTCTGTACCATTGTTTGAGTAAAGATGCAGGAACATGAGGATCATCACATTCAATAAGCTCCCACTGATCTATTTTCATCTTCATGGAATTAATTTCATCAATATCACCAGGTACACTAAATACATAAAAATGTAAAAACATAAATATTAATTGAAATAAGTCATCATTAGTAAGAAAAAAATTGTTATTTATAAATATCATTTGATTTTAAGAGCAAAAACATTTGTAGCTACATATAAACATGAACTTAAATTGAATTACCGAAATATCCCTTCGGTCTGTGCACCATTCAATCGCAAAACAGTTTCTGATAATGTCGTTTGAATCCAAGGTAAACGATAATTCGGATATCGCTTCTTTTGCAAAGCCATAACTTCCTCAAGACTATTTCCAAACATAGAAGGTCGAAAGATCTGGACCTAACAAGATTTGAAAATATGTCACTGATAAAACAGATGAATTAAATCTCTTAAAAAAAAAAAAAAACCAAAACCCTGGGCTGAGCAAGGTTGACTCAGCCTTTCATCCCTTCAGTGAATCGATAAATGAGTACCAAGCTTGCTTGGGAACTAAACACTGGGGGTTTCACACCAGACTGACCACCTGACAAGAACATCTGCTCAGGCATCTCAGTGCCCAAGGTCAAGAAAGCTGATATGAACACAGTTAGGCCTTGGATTTCATGGGGTGTTGTGCCACTGAGTTTAGTTTATAAAAATCTATAGAGAGAAACTTAATGTATAACTGGGTTAAAAAAGGTTACTTGAATAGTAGCTAATTTTGAGGAAACACTACTTTAAGAGTGGGTCTTTGAACTTCCCTGCATGGCAGTGATAGCCAAGTAGCCATGATATTGAATTCACAGCTGGTATTGTAGAAATGCAGGCTCGAAACTTAGTACCATTCTAGACCCAACATGTAGAGAGGTTGGTTTTGTCATCACTCAAAGTCTTCCAATAAGCATGGAAGTATGGAAAGGGGGTGGGTGCCAACTTGGTGCAATTAATAGGTGTTTCAGAGTGCGATGTTAATTAAAATGAAATCAAATTCAACTATATTACCCTCTCTCCTTTGTCAATGATTGACATTACAATGTATCATAAAGTGCCATCTACCAGTTAAGCAATGGAGATCTTCGTAGCTCAGAAAATAATGGAGAAAGAGAAAACTGTACACCATTTTCATTTGAAAACAAAAGAATTCAGTCAAGTTACTGATGTTTAAGGGTTTTGACAGATTTCAGTGTTCCAAAAGCAGTCAGGAGGGGAAGGAACTCATCAATAGAGATTTTTGAACCAAGCCCATCCTATAAAGTTTAAATTTATTCCACTGATCAAGAAAAAAAACTAATAATAAATTAGTACATACCCTAGATTGTTCAATTTCTTCTACTGTAGGTTTTCTTAAACTTCTGGCTGCACCTTTATGAGAGATTTGTTCAAGCCTCTTTCCACATACCAAAGCATACTGACTGATTTTTAACTAAATATGTTACAAAGTTATATTAGGAATATAATTTTTCATGGCCTCTTATTATTATATATAACATACAAATAATAACAAATGAAATACAAATTTTCTAATAAAGAGAAATCAAATTTTTCAGAAAAAATCGGACCATCAGATCAATAAAGCTAAGTAAAATTCTTCTCTATTTAATAAAATTAACCCAAAAGAGTTTTTAATTGAAAATCAAATCATGACAAAATTATTTTATTGCTTGGTTCTTTAGTAATGGAGATCTAATTCCAGAATAAAAAAATAGTTATAAATTTAAAAAGCATTTATTTTTGATATCAGAATATATATTTTTTAAAAAAGCTAAGAATTTACTAAAATCATTACATTAGAAATTTAACATACAAAATCAATTTTTGTAAATATTTTATCTGAAGAGAAAGCTAAAATTCAAGCAATGGTATTTAATACTCTCAAACTTGAATTCAAAGGTATTTCAGAAGAAAAGCATATTTACATCAGGAGGATCAAGACTGCTACTTTGATGCTTTTTAATATAACCTTCTAAATATGGTTGAAATTTTATAGATGGTGGGAAGAAAGTCAAACAAACAGCCATCAATTCCCAACCTAAAACCAAACTCTCTCTGCAAATAAAAAATTAAATGAATAAACAACAACAAAAGCAGTACAAAATACAATCACAAAGAATTAATATATGATGCTTCATTTGTTTAACACTCAGAAAGAAGAATTTTAACAATTCAAAAACTAATACACTTAATTTTAGTAAAATCCTGATTTTGAAGAGATATTTACACATCAATTAAAGATGACCAGACAGTTTAAAACACTAATGGCAAAGACCAAAAAACCATTGCAACAAAACTGCTATGTTTCACATTATTTAATATTATTTCATTAAAAAGTTTTAAACTTGGATTTAAAAATTTTTAACTCCAACAAAATATTTCTAAAACCAAATCTTTAAAAAATATATGCATTATTTTCTTTTTCACATTTATATATTTTTCTTACACATCTTATCAATCTTAAATGAGACTATATGTGTTGTTTCCTATGCTTACAAAGCTGCAGACTAGGGTATTATTACTGTAAACAGGAAATGTAACAGATTTCATCAGTGATGATAGTAAATTTTTGATGTACCTTTCAAAACTACAAGTGGTA
Organism: Trichonephila inaurata madagascariensis; assembly: GCA_019973955.1. Taxonomy (NCBI): domain Eukaryota; kingdom Metazoa; phylum Arthropoda; class Arachnida; order Araneae; family Nephilidae; genus Trichonephila; species Trichonephila inaurata. The sequence continues at coordinate 202,382 of BMAV01005629.1, read as the reverse complement.
CATCCTTGAATTCTATTTTAGGAATAAGTCAAAAATCACAATGAGATACATTTTAAAATTTTGTTTAATAGTGTAATGTCATATTTTATTAGCCGTGATGAAAATAAAAAATATCAACAGATTCTTTAGAGGAATAATTCTAGTGAGGACATCCATTATTACAAGCTGAAATCTGTTGCATACAATTCAATTTCAGTTTCCCCTTTTGGCTACCAGATGCATTTTCTCTTGATTAAAGAAAACCCTATTCTCATTTGAATTTTACAGGAAAATATTTATGTGAATGATTTATTATCAGTGTTGAATATGTCATATAATGCATTTTTTATTTGTAAAGATAATGTTCATGTTTCGAATGCTCATGTGTTTAATTTAAGAAAATGAAACTCTCCACCAACTGAATTCCTTGCATAAGTTCAAAAACACCGTTCTCATTATACATATTTTAACTTATCCACAGATTTTTTTGAAAGGTCACAAGTATTAATTTATTTTGGAATTCACCTATATAATGATATTTTAGTTTTCCAATTCAAACTTAATGACATTAAGCCAATTTTATCCAAATCTTGTTTTTATTTACCTTACACTGTGTTATTGAAGATCTTTAACAAAAAGCTTTTGTTTACAAAAGCAGATTGGAATTCTCTTATTCCACAACATTTAGCTGATGATTGTCATGAATTTCAAAAGGCAAGCAATGAAATCAATCACCTCACTGTTTCTAGATGAGTCATTCTTGCAGCAGAATTGCATGGTTCTGCAGATGTTTCATCACTGGCTTATGGTGCCGTAATTTACTGTCGACAAAAATACAATGGAAAACTACTACTAGTCTTCAACTACTAGCCTCAAAAACTAAAGTAGTCCCTGACACAAGTTTCTATTCCTCAAATCAAGTTGTGCAGTGCATGTTAATTATCTAAACTATTTTAAACTTATATTCATTAAAAAACTATACTTCTGATATATTCATTTGAACAGATTCCTTAATAATTCTGTTTTGGCTGTTCTATCATCCAAGCAAATGAAAAACTTTCATAGCAAACTGAACAGTTGGAATTATGGAAGTTCTGCCAACATTGAAGACGTGCCTTTTAAGGAATAACCTGCAGATAGTGCATCTCAGAGTGTCAATTTTAAATACTTACCAGAATGTATTTCATGGTGGCAAAGACAACAAAAGTTACAACTAGAAGCTAAACAAAAATCAGACTCCATCTCCAATATTTTTACTCACATCTCAAATAATGTATTTTATGATTTATTTGGACATTACTCCTCACATACTCAAATAATTCATATTTTAGCTTATTACTAAAGATTAAGAACTGTAAAAAAGTTACATCATTTCAAAGGTATTCATGAGCAGTTCCTCCTCTAATAATTCCACTAACATTTTCAAAAACCAGAAGTGCTTAACAGACTATCATTTGTTGGATTCAAGGTATCCATTTTAAGATAGATTATTAAAGATTCATTAAAAAAGAAGACTTCTCTGCCATCAAAATATTGACTGCACTTTCTTCACACATTCATAGATGAGCTTGGTTTGGTATGAATGGAAGAATGCAAAATTCACATTAAATTCTAGACCCCTTTGATACATTAATAACTGACACAAAATGCATACCTACACTTGCACCTGTACATTCTTTTATAGGTGATATGTGCATTTTTCTGTCAGTGCCGGAAGAGCTTTCTTCAACATCCAACAATAGAGATAATTGCGAATTGTTCTAAAACATCAATTGTAACTCTGATTTTCTAAGTACCTTACAATCCCACAAGAAATGACAGAATTCACAACCAAATTTGAAGAAAGATAACTTTGTGTTGATCAAAAAGGAGGGTCATACCTGTACATGGTTTAAATTCTTTAAATATATACAGGCAATGATTAACTGGTTCAAGTTCAAACTATGAAAGCCCAAGACTCAATTTACAAACACAGCTCAACTTCAGCAAACTTCCATATATTTGAACTGAAGTTAGGTTATAGATGGGAGTATACTTCCTACACTTCTTACCAGCTTTAATTGTGACTATATGCATTATATTCCCCACATTTCTTACCCCAACTGCAATTTTACAACCACATGAACTAGGGCATTATTACTGAACACAGGAAACACAAGATGCAATGTCTTTGCTTTTGTTAAAGGGTGATTGCAATTTAGAACTTTTAAGCTCTAATACTGGCAGCAACTTTTACGGTAAGATTTGTTTTTTAATCTATATTGTGTACCATATGAAATTAAGTATAAATTAACTGTTAATATTTTTATAATTAAAAAAGTGTATCATCTCCATTTCTTGATTTTATTAAAACCACAGGCTACAGTGAGCCAATATATAAAACATTAAATAATACAAGCCATAAATTAAATGGCTGAAGTATGAAAATATAAGCCATTTGATTAACTTAATCAATACAAATGATTAATATGAAATTTTAAAAATTCTTTAATAAAGTAATATCAAAAGACAAACAAGATATTTATAATAAATTTAAGAATATGCGAGAAGTGTTACATTAACCAAACCTTCCAGGGTCATATTCTCAATATTGCATATATTAGGCTCCCCCTGCAGTATCTTATTTCCAACCCTTTCTATATTTTTTTTAATATCACTGGCTTAGTCCAGCCCTTATGGTCTTTGAGAACTTGTGACAGAAATATTGAAGATTTAAGTACAAAATTTTAGATGAATGAGTTAGTATCTATAAATGTTATTTTGCATCTCAATGGTTTTTTAGTTTAAAATGCTTTTACTTTTCTGCGAGAGAGGAAAGAATCAACTACCAATAAATAAATAAATAAATTATAGTGCCACTGTATATCATATTATGGAGAAAAATAGTTTTAATTTAAGAATAACTCTGTATTTTTTGGTTTAAAAATATGTAATCTTTTTAAGAAACTATCTTTTTTATATTTTGCTTTAGAGGTGATATAAAATTAGAATAAAAAATAAATATGAAAAATGAGTAAATCATAGTAGATAATGAAAATCTTTAACAGAATATGATAAACATATTAAAAGAACTAAAAAATGCTTTAATTCACATTAATAAGCAATTTTGTTACACATGTTTCCTTACTTTGAGTTATGTTACATGAAGAAACCCTTCATAAACAGATCCAGCAACTTTTATCTCATTTTAATATGAATTAATGATAAACATTTTTGAGCTTCTGACTAAAGGATAACTTTCAACTAAAAAAATAAATACTACAAATTAAAAGACAATAATAAAAAAAACATTTTTCAAATAAACAAAATATTGTAAAAAAGTTAAAAACAAATTAAATAAATTATACAATGAATTTTCACAGATATGTTAAGACCAACAAATATCTAAACACTAAAAATAAATTAAATAAAACAAATCTAAAATTCTACACATGCTGTAAAACTTTTCAAATAAAATGCTTTACTAACAGATTGTTCTGATCAAATCAGATTCTAATATAAGTTTATACACTCTTGAGATAATTTTAATATTTACAGATGAATTCATTAATACATAAAATGCTTATAAAAAAAAGCTTCAAGTTACTATTTCAGGAAAACAAAATTAACTTTTAAATATATTTATATATATCTTAAACTCAAGACTTAACATAAAAAAATGTTTTCAACTAAAAATTCTAAAACACATTTTTTAAACTTATAAATACTTTTCAATGGTAAAAAAGCTCAATACAACTAATAAAAGTAATCACCCTCTCCAATACATATTTAAGTAAAGGAAATACTATGAATTCCTTTAAATAACAAATTAAGTATAAATTTAAAACTAGACATTTTCAAATTAACTTAAAAATGGCAAGGAGTGGGGGCAAGGGAATAGTGAATTTGAGCACTTTGAAAATGGGAGATATAAATTTCTGCCTTTTATTATTCAACTGTTGGCAGTGGATGACAGAAATTCACATCATTTGCAAAGGTGTCAACCAATACAGAATATTGACCACTTTGGTAAAAAGTTATTTTTGCCTCACAACAGAGAAATATTTCTGAATTTAACTAGTGTTGTTATTTTTTTTAAACCTATTTTTTTTTAAATACTGTTCACAAAAAGTGGTTAGTATTATTCTGTTATGGTTGGCATCTATGCAAATGACTTGAATTTCTATCAACTGTTGCCAACTATTAAAAAATAAAAGACAGGACTTTATGTCTATCATCTTCAAAGCATTACATATTTTCATAAACTATGAGGCAATTCAGGCTATTTCACTGCAAACTGTCTTCAATATGTTAAGATATGTTTACATACCGCTTTGGGTTTTCAGTGGTTTGTCGACAAATTTGAATATATAGCTCATCACGCAATGCAGGCTTACTCCAGCCTCGAGTGGCTATGTCTAAAACTACGGCTTCATAAGTTTGGCCATTCTTAGCTTTGTGATCCAACATATATGTCTGAATAAGTTTGAACACTTCACAGGCATCTCGCTTAAGAGATTTGTCAGTAGTTGTTATCATTGGTTTTCTAATAGGATCCTGCAATATTATAAAATTTAGTGTCATTGTTAAAGATAATTTAAATAGTAAACAACCTGATTGGATATTAAAATCTGAAATATTTTATAAAATATAATTTCACATTGTGATACTTTTCTAAAAGAAATCAATGTAGTTAAAAAATAGCCCAGAAAATATTTTTTTTTCAAAATATTTAATAAGAATACATTTTATTTATGGTAAGTGTAGTTATGTTATTTTGAGAAATAATATTACAATTACAATATCCAACTCACTCAAAGAAATTATTTGCTGATTAAAAGATCATGATAATTTATTTAAGATCATACAGAAAAAATTTAGGCAGAAGTATCATTGGAATTTGAAAATATACAAGTATTGAAAGAAATAATGGTATTTAGGTATTATCACAACCATGCCAACTTTCAATATAACTCACTAAATTAGCAGTACCAATTTCCCATGTGCCATATACACTGAACTGGCAACCATGGGCTTCGTTTCATATTTCTTTGCCTACCAATACTCTAAGCCTAACTATTCATTGATATGGCAAGATTGAACACTAAAATGCGAATTTGGGATTTACCAAATTCTTAAATAATAAAATTAATGATAAAATAAAAATATTTTTTATTGGTTATTATTTATTTAAAATTACTTATTTTTAGTATTTTTTGACTATGAGCTCCAAATTCCCATCAATATATTCTGTTTTTAGAATTTATGTGGTTTTATTCAATGCCAACAATAT